>APFE030098650.1:12582-25438 GCA_000404065.3 Pinus taeda
GTTTTGTCATTTGAATCATCGAAGAATTGTTCATTTGTGTAATGTAAAGGAGGTTGCCCCCTCGAAGAGGTTGAATTCTAAGGTGTTGATCTCTCTTTTCTATCTTTTTGTGAGCTGGTTTCATAACAAATTTGATCAAATTTTTTGATAATTTCTTTCCACATTTGTAGACACTAATTTTGTATAAAGAAACACTCGTATTATCTAAAGAGGCTATGACTACATTAAAATACATAGGTATTTTGTATGTTGAGGGATACTTCAGCTATATAAATGATTTGTGGGAAATGAGATGTCCTCATTTATTACCAAAATTCATCTTATATAGGTTGGTCATGGGATATATAACATTTCAAAACATCCTTCATGGTTTCAATGTGGTATTAAGGAAGGATCATAAAAGATGTTACCTAGATGGCACCCTTAAAATTAGAATGTTTGGAGCCAACAAACTCATGTTTTCCAAAATCCAAGCCTAAACTCTTCAAGATTACAATTTTAATAATGAATAATTTAGATGATATGCTTCGAAAGATATGATATGAGAACGTTTTAAAGAATTAAAATTCACTTAGGCATGCAAGAATGCATATTGGAAAGAGGCATGCAAGACCTCCCCTTAGTCCAACATTTCTTCTGTGGCTAACAATAAGATTGTCTCGCCCTTCACCAATGCCTCTCTAGGAATTTTTAAAAGCTCCACTTTGCAGGGTGCTTTCTATGGTCCACCACCTACTCATTCTAAGCCTAGCTCAGCTAGTGTTTGCATGCTCCAAGCATCGCAAGCCGCCCACAAGTGGTCCAGTATGCCTTTAGAGTAGACCGCACCTCCACAACCTTCTATTCCTAACTCAACCCAATATTATGGTACTTCTCCTCAAGGACCTTTTCCTTATGCTAGTGTCTCCCTTAATCCATTTCTACATGAAGCCATTCTCCTAGTCCTTAACCATCTAAGAGCAGTTCCTCTAAGCCACTATCCTTCTGGTTAGATATGGTTATTATTTCCACCTCATGGAGTTTACTCTAAACCTGTCATGGCTACGTTAAGTCTACCCAACATTACGTTGGGGGTCCTAGTCTAGTACATCGATCCTCCCACAAACACTCCATCCAATCAACTCAAACCTCACATTGCTTTGACCCCAGTCCAACCTATTGTTCCTACCCCTACCTTTGCTTCAATTTCATGCAACATCAACATAAACCAAGTGTTGTTGCGAACGAATTTGGTGAGGGGGGAAAATCCCATAAAAAGGGAAGTAAAGACAAGGCACCTTCAATAGTTCCAACTCCTCCTAAGATGCCAAAGCCTATTCCTCCTTGTGCTTTGTGTGATGTTTCCAGTCATGCAACCAATAATTGTCCTGAACTTCCTCCTGTTAAATATGTGGTCACTAATACCTTCCCTGATTCTAGCATTCCTGAGTTCCATGTCACCTTACCTGATTTAGGTAAAAATAATATATCATTACTCACCCCATGTGATTTGTGTGTTAATTATGGCTACTATTCTCATTGTTTTCCCTATCTCGAATATTTTCATGATACACTTCAAGTGCTTCGCAAATTAGAGGCCACTTGTAGTGAATCCACCTCTTCTCTACTTGCGGATTCTGGTCCCAATCCTACATTGAAACAAGAGGTATCTCAAACACCCATTTTGATCCCTCCCCCTGATGTCGATATGACGGATAGTACTGCTACAATTCTCTACTTGTCATCATCCATGATATCGATGCATTGGAACTCCCCTAATGTCTCATATTTTAATTATGTTGAACCCTCTTTGATGAATACCCTAGTCTCAACTGATGAGCACCAGTATTGGAGCAAGAATGTTGCAACTTCCGAAGCTACCATCTTTACTTTATCAACCTGGGGTTCATACAAACTTGGAGGTGAAAGTGTTGTATACACAAGTAAAAGTGATGGTTCTGCCTTCTGTCACCGTTCAGTTGGTGAGAGACGACTAGGGTTTTCAAGCCAAACTTCTATGGATTCAGAAGAAGCTTGATTGTTGATAAAAGAAAGAGAAATATACTCTAGAAGAAATCTTGTGTACTGCAAATAAGGAAAATGACTCAAATCCTATGCTAAAAACACACCATTCTCTAACTAACTGCTGAGAAACTATGCTTTACAAGAATGCCAAGCTAACATGTATAAAATGCTACTATATGAAGCATAGAAATTGAAGACATCAAACATAATTACTATGAATGTAAAGGACTGCGATAAATCTCTTTTGTTCTTTTTATTATTTTTATAGAAAATCAAGTGTAAACCCTAATCTCTTTTAGTTATGTGGCGGGTGGCTTAGTGATGCTAGTGGATGGTTGGGAGGTTTAGGAGATGGTTGGAAGGTTTGGGAGACCCTTGGGTGACCTGGTGTGGCTTCCTAGAGGTTTTCCCTCATTTCGGCCTCAAAATAGGCCGCTACAGGAAAACCTATAGGATTCGCTGTATTTCTACAAGATATAACTGAGAGAAAAACGATGGTTGTTGGAGGTGATGGAAGTCTTAGGGAAGGTGGTGGATGGGTGGAATGAAGTGATAAAATGCCTAGGATCACTCAAAACTCGAAACCAAGGTTAGGAGATGGTTGGATTCACTCAACATGCTTGGAGGAATTTCTATGTAAAATAATGAGATTGGTGAAGATATTAGTGAAAGAAAGGAAAGATTATGGATGAATGAAGTTGGAAGGTGGTTTCCTGCTATGAGATCTCTTTAGATTTCTAAAGCACCTGCTCTACATCAAACATTTATAATTGCCAAAAATTCATGTGAACAAGAAGAATTTAACAACCTAGAAAAGCAAAATTTAATGAACTAGTTGTCTACTTCATGCATGAGGAAAATTGTTGAATAAAATGGAATCATGGATGAGATCTGCTGTAAGATTGAAGATGGAAGAGATGGTAGTTAAATCATACACTTTCAAAAATGATCAAATGCTGGTTCAAGTACAATAAACTCTAAATCTGATGAGAAAATCAAAATTTGTCTTTTTGGGGCTGCACAAGGGTCTTTTCCTCAAATCATGATCCTGAGGGAAGAGGTGAGGCAAAGACACCTACAAATAGATTTTTGGTGCTCCTTTTATCCCTTAACCTGCTAATGAAGTAAAGCACAAATGGAAGTAAACTAATAAACAACTAATCAAATCCACAGTACTTGCAATGAAATACTTCTGGAGACAATTTAACCATGAACCTATAAAAATAAGCCAAGCATATAGATACAAGAAGAGGAGCCATTGCTGCTAGGGTTGGGCCCTAACCCAAGAGCTTCAGCCCCTTGAGTTAACTCAATGTTAGATCAAGAAAAATCTCATTCTCATTATCAAAACAGAAAATTACATCAGTGTCTTCCACAAGTCTGGAGCTCGAAAATAACTAGTGTTTTTACAACAAAAATTTGAATCCTAATGAGGCTCTAGGCCTCTCTAATTATATAAATGAAGTACCCAATGACTTCCTTAAATTTTGGGAGGCTCTACTCCCGATTTCGAGATGAAGTAACTCTTTGTCTATCACTTGCTCGGCTACCTATTGATCTTCATGACTTGGTTGATTGCACTCCGAGATGGTGTGATTAATGGAGGAATATTCGAATGGGGGAGGCGTAAATGAGGAGGATTTACCTCCTACAATCTCTCTCCCTTGTCCCATTCAAGTTTCAAACCTTATTCTTGCCAAAATTCCTTGATTTTCTCTTCCAAACCTATATTCAATGCATATTAGTCTACGAGGCATAATATCTCACTTTAACTCATCTAATTAAACAAAATATAATCAAAACATGTAATAAATTGTGAGAAGAGTTGATATGACTAGCTAAGAGGTGAATTAAGGCCCATATAATTACCCAATGATGAGGCTCATCATCACCCCTACTAAAAATGTTGCTCATCCTCTGAGCAACTTAATCAATATCCATGTCTTTCATAGCTCTAATGGCCTCCCAGACATCCCATGCTTATGTTGTGGTTTCCTCTTGTGCATAGAATCCTGCCTTCTTTTCTACCTCCCCCCACTTCTTTCTTTCTTCTTCTTCATTCCTTCCTTCTAACATCCCCAAGAGTAGTGGTGGACTAAGTCTCAAGCCAATTCAATTGACTTTGAGCCTTTGGATGGATTGCTTGTACATGGGTGTCTTGTTCAGTGCTTCTCTCATCCTTTGAGGAGAGTGGTACTCTTTGATCTTCAAACTATATGGCAAAGTATTCCATCTCCTTAGGTAAGCTTGCATGCTATCATCCCCTAAAAATATGAGCATGTCCTCAAAATGTGTAATGGCTTGCTCTTGGGCAGCAAGATACCTGGGTGCAAGTTGAGGATCATTTGCAATTAAACTATATGTGCTAATGACAACCATTGGATTGGACTACTCAGCTTTGATCATAAAAGGCTTTGTTTGTTCCCTTTCCAATATCCTCTTCATTTCTGCAACCCTTTCTTCCTCATGGATCATCCATGATGCCAAAGCCATGAACTGTAAATCCCCTAGATTTGCATTAGGGTCCCATACATTCATATCTGTCAAAGCCATGTTATGCAACTAGAACTCAGACATCTTAGCCTTATCCTCTAATATACTTTGATCACAGAGATCAATGAACTATCTAGAATGGTATGGTGCCTCTCTATGCTAGGGTCTTGATTTGGAACTGAAGCCACTATTCCTTAAGGTATAATGCATAGGACTTAGTTTGAATCTTGCACTGGATTTCTTCCAAAGAGAGACTGGCCATGGATGCCAATTGATTCTCTCTTTCTTGTAGTTGTCCTTTCAACCATGCATTTTATGCCTCCAACTGTCTTCATGATGGCCTCTATGTCCCTCAAGCTAATTAGTTCACTTCCTATCTCTTTGAGCTTCTCCTCCATGTGACAAATGTCCTCCACTCCCATGGACTTGGAAATTTGCATCCCTTTATGAGTTCTGGCTCTTTCTTTCTCAAGCTCAAAGAATAATGGAATGGCAAATTTTTGTGGAATGACCCTTCCCCCCTCAATAAATCTATTGTAGGAGTTAAGGTTAGGTTGAGGACTAGGTTCCCTTAGCTCTAGGTCGTCTCTCTTTGTTTCTGGCTACTTACTTCTTTCTTCATCCAATTTTTGAGTTTCCTATAGGATTAGTAGAGTTTCTTGTAGGATTGCCTCGGCTTCCTATAGGTTCTACTGTGTATCCTATAGGATGTCTTTTCCTTTGGATGAGGTAGACCTGGTTATAGGCCTTCTTACATAGGTGATAGGAGACTTAGGGGAGGTTTGTGTTGAGGATCCTTCTTCTTGAGTTTTTATAGGAGGAGCCATCTTTTCCCATTGTTTAGGTGAGTTCTCAATAAAAATGGGAACCTTAGTTGGAGTTTGGGGTTTTCCCTGCCTTATCCTTGTACTTTTCCTTGTTCTAAAGTATAAGGGGGTTTTCCTCTGTATTTTTCCTTTTTGTTTGATAGGGGTGCTAAGGATAGTGAGGGCAGCCACTGCCTCTCTCTTAGTGAGTTCTGGAGACACCCTGGGTGACCCCTCCTTGTCTTCTAGCCCCTCTTTTCCATTGACCTTCTAACCTATGCCTTTCACTTCTTGTTCTCCCTCTATATGATCATCTTGTTTATCAATTTCATCCTTGACATCTTCCTTTGTTTCTTCATCACCTTCTTTCTCTTTTTCTTCCTCTTCATCCTCCTCTATCTCTTCTTAATCCCTCTCTGCTTCTTCTCCATCTGTTTCTGTCTCTTCTTCATCCTTTTCACTAACAGTAAGGCTAATATCATATGTGAGGGCTTTGATATCCTCATCTGTCTGGATGTCTCTAAAATATCCCATTTGATACAAATTCTGAGGTTTTGGAGGGCATCTTCTATGATGATTCTAATTAACCCATGGTGGGATAGTTGTTGTGGGTTCCCCTCCTGCACCTTTATGCTCGTATCTATCAGTGACTGCATAAGGAAGTATGCTACAGTATGGTATGCTAAGCCTGTGGTGTGGAGGTATTTCTGCTCCAAATCTCAATTCTTCAAGGAGCCTAAAGTGATAACCATAAACCACACTATACCTACCTTCACATGATATGTATTTTATAAGGTGGTAGCTTACCTCATTCCAGGGGTATGGCAGGCTTATTCTCCTTACTCCATTCTTGTCCTCAATGGGCTCCTCTCCCTCTAAAAACAACTTCTTCTTGGTAGTCTCACTATATCCCTTGTCTTCCTTTCTCCAAGGCACCCTTAAGGGAAGTGTGGTAATTATGCTTATGAGTTCAGGGGTGAGCTCTATTGAGAGGCCTCTCACCACAACAATGGCATGGGTTCTGGTTAGTGGAATGAGGGAGAGAGAAAAATCTCAGGCCACTTCATCATCATATCCCCTTAATTTCTCAAAACACCCCATCCAATTATGCCTCGTGAAGATTTATAGCATGGGAGGGTGTTGGTGAATCCTCATAATGTTAATGGGCCCCCTTCTATTAAAACCCCCTGTCATTTTGTTTGGTGAATTTTGAGGAGAAGTGATGGTTGACAAAAATTTCAATGCAGGAGGAAATGTGACTGAAATACTTGAGGAGACAATTCCTTTATAGAGCTATCAAATTCACTCAAACTAGGAGATTTTTCTAGTCTATTCACTTGGAAAAATGGAAGGAAATGAAAATCCTACCTCCTCATGGTGTTTTTTGTAGCCAACCAATGTTTTTTCCCATCTGAAACTTCTCTCAACCAATCCTGTAGACTGTCTGACTGTATCCTGTAGGATTCTTATGTAATCCTTTAGGAAATCCTATGTGATCCTGTAGGAAGTTCTATGCAGGAGAAAGATGGAGTTTTTCTCTTCTGTAGGTTGCTTGGGTATGAGAGGAATTTTGATAGAGTGAGCCTCGAGGAGATGAATGCATGGGTGCATGGGGATCAACGATTATTTCTTCTTATGGTCGAGTTGAGTTAGGTGGTGTGCTGGTAGCCGAGGTATGATTTTCCTATTTTTGGACCGTTGGTCCCCACTACCACCTCATCATTCCCCTCTCCTCATAATCAACTCCCACTTTGGGCATCAGTAGCCTTAACTACCTTCGTCATCCTCCTATTTTTTCTGACTTGACTGTTTCCACATGTGGGAGGACCAACTGTTTTGTCTTTTTCGATTGAACGAAGGTGGCCAAGTTGACTAGCCACCTTTTGTTTATAAAACAACTCGCTCAAAACTTTTACGTCTTTTGACTACATAATGCAAATGAGAGAGTGAAGTGAGATACTTGTGATGATAATACCTTGCTACAGTTTGTTGAAGACATGAGGTGCTTGCCATGTGTTGGTTGCATGTTATTTTTCCTTCCTTTTTCATTTCCTTTTGATGGTTCCCTTGATGTGCAGGGACGTGGTGTTGAAGATGATGGTGCTACTATTGTTCTAAAGCTTCTTCTGCCCTTGGATCTTCATGCTGGAAGCTTGCTGCTACTCATGATTTTTTTTCTATGGGATAGGCTGCTACAGGATTTCCTACAAGATGTCTTGTAGCTGCTTCTCCCTCAGAATTTTTAATCATTTCTTCTACTGGGACTTTGAGGATGATGATATGGAAAGGGAGGAGGTCTAGGAGTGTGAATAATGAGAAGTACAATCAGGTGTTGTTCCCTTCTGCTCCCTATTTCATTTTCCTCTGTGTTTTCTTTTGAAGACTGTGAAATGTTTTTGAAAACTGATTTAATTTTTTTATTTTTATGATGGATGCAAGGGTGATCATGGTGGAGATAGGTATGGTAATGAAATTATGATGTAGGGTTTTTTATTATTTGACATGTGCAGGTCATTTCCTTGCCCTAGGGTTACTCATTTTCAGGTTCTGAAGCCACTGTAATTCCTACAGGATGGTTTTCAGGGGATCCTATAGGTTTACAGGGAATCCTATAGAAAACACAGTACCCTTGCAAATGGAGGCAAATGAGTGAAGAAATGAAACGAATGGTGGAATGATGAAAGGTAATGGATGGAAAAATAAAAATGTGAGTGGAATAGGTCCTTTTTTATTATCCTTTTCTCTGTGATTATCCTCTTGCTGACCTGCAAACAATTTTTCATGATTTTTTTCTTTTTTCTTTTTCATTTTTTTTTGAAAACAACCGGCATGCCTCCAAGAGGTTTTCATTCTAGTTGCTTGCCCTGGGCACCTCAAGAGAGGTTTTCACGCAGATATTTTTTTTATTTCTCTTTTTTTTTTAACACCATTGGTTTGCCCCAAGAGGTTTTCAGCCCAATAGTGGGACTCAGGTGCCTCATGGAGGTTTTCACCTGAGTCCTTATTTTTTTTTTTTTTCTCAGTGACTTGATGAGGTAGGAGCTGAAACTTGCTCCACCACCATCACTGTTTTATTGATACCATCAGTGAACTCTTGCTTTGACAATGGCCTCTTGTAAACTTTCAGTCTGTGCCCATTAACAAGTAAAGGAATGGCCTATGCATATATGGTTCTCATCTGTACTAAACCATTGTCATGACATCTCTCTATAACATAAGGCCCTAACCATCTTGTCCTTAACTTTCCCTTAAATTCTTTATATCTGGAATCATATAACAAAGCCCAATCGCCTTCTTGAAATTTCTTATCCTTGATGTTCTTATCATGCCAGATATTCTTCTGAAGTTGAGTTACCTCTGTGTGTAGGAGGGCTTGCATTCTGAACTCATCTAAACCATTCAACTGGATCAACCTATCTTTTTTGCACCGCTGAGATCTAGATCTAGTTGGGCTGCTGTCCTCAATGTGTTATACTTAAATTCAATGGACAGTAGGGCCTTTTTTCCATAGACCAGATCATAGGGTATGAATCTAGTGGTGGGTTTCCAGATGGTGTTATAGGCCCAGATGGCCTCAACTAGTCTATTTGCCCAATATTTCCTACTGCTTCTAACCACTTTGGTCAAGATGTCCTCCAATGCTCTGTTGGTTACCTCCACTTACCCATTAGCTTGTGGGTGATAGGGAGTGGAGGTCCTATGCTTGATCTTGTAATGGCTGAGAAAGTCTTCAATCATGTTGGAGGTAAACTGGTTGCCTTGAATAGTGACCAGTTCTCTAGGGTACCCAAATTTGTAAAATACATTCTCCCTTAAGAACTGAGCCACCTTCTCCTCTGTTGCTACCTTACCTTCCTTGGTTTCATCCCACTTAGTCAGATAATCAGTGCACACAATGATATACTACTTTTTCTTGGAAGGAGGGTCAATAGGTCCAATGAAGTCCATGCCCACTTATCAAATGGCTCAAAAGTCACTTGAGGTTGCAGAGGCATTTCATCTCTTGGAGTAGGCTTTCCCATCCTTTGGCACCAATCACACTGACTAGTATATATTTTCACATCCTGATGAAGAGTGGGCCAATAATACCCATCTTGTAACACTTTAAATGATGTCCTCTTTTCTGCAAAGTGACCTCCACAAGGCCCATCATGACAGGTCAGAAGGATGTCAAAGAATTCCTCCTCCCTAACACATCTTCTCAGAATTTGACTTGGGCCAGGTTTGAAGAGGTTTCCCCCAATCCAGGTGAAGGGGGTGCTCTTCCTCACAATCTTTCTTTTCTCTTTGGAGGACAAATTCGGTGGGAACTATGTAGATACCAAATAGTTTGCAATGTCAGCAAACCATGGAGAGAGAACTTAAATGGCGAATAAGTGCTCATCCTGTAATTGATCATCAGCCATTCCCTCTTCACCTATAGGCAAAGTTAATCTTGACAAAAAGTCTGCAACGACATTTTCCTTTCCAGGCTTATCAACAATAGTTAGATCAAACTATTGTAATAAAAGTAACCATCTAATAATCTGGGCATTCACATTAGGTTTATTCATTAAATATTTGATTGGAGCATGGTAAGTATGTATAAATGTTTGATAGCCTGTAATATAATGCCTAAATTTGTTCAATGAATGAACAACAGGCAGGAGCTCCATTTCGGTCACTGTGTAGTTCAGTTCGGCCATTGTCAGATTCTTACTAATAAAGTAAATGACATAAGGCAATTTCTCATCTATATGGCCTAGGGCTGCTCCTATGGCTTTGTGTGAGGCATCAACATGAATATGAAAAGGAAGGGCCCAATTTTGGCCTCAGAGAATCAGTGCAGTGGTTAACTTGTCCTTCAGGGTGTTTAGGGCCTCTTGATAGCTTTTTGACCATACAAACGCAGACTCTTTGGCCAATAACCCAAATAAAGGAGAAGCCAACTTATTGAACTCTTTTGTAAACCTTTGGTAGTATCTAGTTAACCTTAGGAAACTTTAAACATCTCTTTGCTTTTGGGGAGTTGGGACCCTTTGGATGATAACTATTTTGTTTGGGTCCACCTACAGTCCTTGCTGAGATATTGAATGACCTAGCATGATCACTGTAGTCATCAAGAATTCATATTTCTCAGGATTGAGAGAGAGGTTCATTTGAATGCATTTGTGAAAAAACTTACCTAAGTTGGACAAAGCCTCCTTGAAATCACCTTCATAAGGTGTGAAATCATCCATATAGATTTCTACCACATCATGGACTAACTCGGAAAAGATACTCATGATTTCTCTCTAAAAAGTGGCAAGGGCATTGCATAGGCCAAAAGGAAGGACCCTATAGATGAAAGTACCCCAAGGAAAAGTGAAGGTGGTTTTATCCTGGTCTTCCAGGCTGATCAGGATGTTGTAGATCTAACCTAGAAATATATGAAAATATAAAAAAACCCAAGAATAACAAGATCTGAATAGATAGGAATGCTTTTTTATTATCAAACCCTTAAGGTAGGGCAACACCATACATTCACTCCTTAAAGAAGGAGAACACTCCACAAGCCATATGCTTGTTCATACAATAATCCTTGACACACTATTTCTTGACACGGAGTCTCTAGCCTCTATATAGGCGTCATACATACAATACCATGGATCATTACCATGGTTCCCTCATACCATCGGCTAATACCATGGGCCCATTACATTATTACTAACTACTTGTGGTCCCTTACATGATATGGGTTAACCACCTTATTTATTACTATGGACCATCCCATTATTACATTATTACCATGGGTACCTCCCTTGGTACCCCATATTATCCCCCCTAGGTATATAACATTCCACCCCCCTAAACATGTTTCGTCCCCGAAACATGGGAAGAACACAAATAATAAGATCTACTCAAAAGAGTAGTCCACTGGTACCATGCACGTGCATCTAGCCATCCAAGAGAAAGGTGAACCCTCGGTCTCGATGGTGCCTTGCTCGCTTGAGATGGAAGTTGACTATGGTAGCTCTTCTATGTAGATGTGTAGTAGGTGGATCTTCGCTTCTCTCTATCTGTCCTGCGGTGGTTGTGACTACTTGGTTTCCATCTTGATGGTTGTCTTGCGGGGCGATGTGGGTGATGATATGTTGAAGTTTTAACACATGGTGTCTTTTTCTTTAATTCACCCTGCTGTGGTGCTTGTTGTGGTGTCTTCTTTTCTAATATGACTTCAACCACTGAACCCTCATGAGATGTGTCAGCACCTGTTACCTTTTCAGCTTCAGCCTCTGTTTGTGTTTGATTGTCAACCATCAAATTCTCATCATCTGATATGTCAGTCCCTGGAACATCTTATGCGTCAACCTCCGTGGACTCTACCTGTTTATTTATGGAAATATCCTGTAATGTAATTTTCTTCTTTTTATACCAGAGCTTCAGGAATTTCTTCTGCACATTAATATTTATAGTACCCACTGATTCCATCCACGGGTATCCCAAAACAACATCCAAATTATCTGTCTCTGAAGTATAAAAATCACCATACAACACATACTTATCCATAGAAATCTTCAAATCCTTATACACTTGGACATCCTCATCATCCACTTGTGTGTTTTCAATGTGTTAGGCTGGAACTTGCAATTTTTTTGCCAAATTAACATTGATAAAATTATGCTTTCAACTAGGATTTATAGAGACAACGATCTTCTTCTTCTGAATCAACCCATGAACCTGCAATAAGGATATACCAGTAGGAAATAACTCCACATGTTTCCCCTTATCTTGTTTTCTAACCCGAGACCATTTGTCCATAAGGAGGATTTTCATTTCTTCATCCGGGCATTTGGCCAAGTTAGTGATGCCCAGTGATTTCCACCATATGGCTGCCTCTTCTTTCAAAAAAAGTGGTACCATATAATTCCATCCCTCTCCAAATATGTTCTTTAGATTTTGTATGAGTTCTTCAATAGTAGGGCTATCATCTTTTCTAGTAAACTTTTCCATGAAGAGGCTTTGAGAAAAAATTCGCTTACTCGGCAAAAAATTGAAAGGGCCATAGTTCTGTCAATATTACTCAGAATCCTTATTATAACCTATTTTCAGAAATGGAGCAATCATTTTTCATCTGCCCATGTGATAGAAATCTTGATCCAGGCACTAGAATTTCAGATCTGTGCTGCAATTCTCCCGCCGTCACCAAAATTTCTGCAAAAAATAACTGATTTTAAATCAGTGATATCTCCCTCATCCGGGCTCCGATTCGACCGATTGTTTTTTGAAATCAGGTATTTTTTCACATAGAATCTAGATCTACAATTAGATTAAGCAGATCTTGCACCAGGACGTCCAGATCTGTGTCGCAAACTCGCTGCCCTGAAAAATTATCTACAACCCCACTGATTTTTAAATCAGCGATATCTCCCTCATTCGGACTCCGATTCAGTCGATTTTTTTTTTGAAATCAGATATTGTTTCACATAGAAACCAGATATGTAATTATATTTAGTAGATCTTGCACCAAAATATACAGATCTGATCTGCAAACTCGCCGCCCTTGAAATCCTGCAAAAAAAAAAAAAAAAAAA
>APFE030098650.1:41273-112292 GCA_000404065.3 Pinus taeda
TTTAATTTATGTTTTGTTATTTTTTTTTGTGTTTTTTCATTGTTTTAATTTTAATTTTAATTTTTTAATGTTTTCATTATTTTTTTTAAATTTAATGTTTTTTGGGGTCATAATAAAATATTTTACGCCATTATTTTGAAATATTGAAATTTTACTTTTGAAAAAAAAAGTGTTCTCCTAGCATTAACATTTTTCGTTTTGAGGGTGTTTTTTGGATAATTTTTGTGCAAAAAATTGGTTTTCACCGCCATTTTTAAAACGTGTTGAAAATTTACCCAAGAAAAAAAAGGTGTTATTCCAGCATCGACACTTTTCGTTTTTAGCACTGCTTTTGATGTTTTTTCGGGGTTTTTCGCTAGAGTTCTCGTTTTGAGTTTATAGTTCCCGTTTCAAAGTTTACATTGTTATACATTGTTGTTATTCAACCACCATGTTTTCTAGGTGAGCATTAGTTCATTATGTCTGAAGCCACCCTTTCATATAGTGACACCATGTATGTGAACACATAAATTCAGTCCATTTTATGCATATAGGAAGTACCAAATGAGATTGGTAATCCACCATTTCCTTTCTCTAACTGTATCTATCCATTCTTCCCATAAGAAGACATCCATAAACAACAAATGGCTAACCACATCATCAAAATGTCTTTGGCATCCAGTAGTCTAAATACATCAGGTATGCCCATATTATACTCCATCTATTCATACACAAATGGGGGGCACACATACCCCTCCATCTCCTCATCGTCCTTTGAAGGATCTCATCCCAGTTGGATAGAATGCTTGAATCCCTTATTTGAGTACTTGGAAAACAATGACACTCCACAAACTCATTAAGCTAGGGGCATCATTCCCACCTCTTCATACTAGATCAATCCCCTCCATCACATATGTTTGGGGGAAATATCCCACTCTTGGGGGCATGATGAACCCCCTAGCCACCTTCTTACTTTTTCAACACAAGTCTCTACGTAGACCCAAATGATCTAGGTATGATTGATTATCCTCTCATTACTTGGATAGTTTGTCTTACCAACCTCTTCGTTAAGCCATATACACATAACATATTAGAGATGCTTGATACCATATCTTCAACCTTTCTACTCAGTATGATCCCACACTTAGCACCCGATCCCCATGTTTGAGTTGGTGGGTAGGGGTGATTCTAGACCTTCTCTAGTAGTTCATTCTTGTATTCCTTTCTTACCTTGATTCTTCACTAGGAATCATCCTTCCAAGAAACATTTAGGCCATTTTTAGGCAAGTAAGATCAGCTACCTAAAATTTGTAGATCCGAATTCTGATGGTCGGTTTGTCCACTACGATCTCCACAAGATTTAGGCTGATCTCCTCCTCTCCAAATTCTCTACAGATCATTATGTAATTGAATTGCATTTGGGGGAAAAAAACCCTTTTATATGAAAAAAGCTAGCTTTTTTCTTCACCCATTACGACCAAATTGTAGTTCTATTTGACAAACTATCAACACCATTGGGAATCTCTCACTGATTTCTATAATGGGTCTTCCTTTGTTTTTGGTAATTTGAAACATCACCAGGAAGCCATTTTTTCCATGAGGTATCACTTTGTTGCCTCTCAAAATTGAATTTCTTCATATGAGTCACCTGTACCTTGGTACCAATTTACCTTTACACTGGTTGACTCACGTATTGATTTTCGTTGTGAGTAACAATCATTTACTCATGTGTTTATGGTCCCCTTCAGGCCTTTCCCCTATGTGGCAGCATCATCGAGTCACCCTTTTTCAGAGCATCAGAGATGAGTCACCCTTGTATTTATGGAGTCTGTTTCGAGTCCCCTTGGGTCTTGTTACAATGTTTCATACATTGTCGTGTCGTATCCATCCCATTATACATATTTGGGCTCCATATTTACTACTCCATCTTTGTCAAACCATAGTTTGAGTCATTATAAATCCCCTCCGGAATCGAGTCAGTCACTATTAGGTCAACCATCCTTATTATGCTATGTTAAGGGAGGTCATCAATCAGCCACCCATCTTGTTTCCTTCCATCATCATCCCTGATGTCAGTCCATCAATCACTTTACGATGATTCCTCGTGCCTTTGTTAAGGATTCCCCATTTCCTTAACTCTCGCAGACCCTCTTCTATCAACCTTAACACATTTATTCTAGAAGAGTAGTCTAGAGGGAAGTGTACCTTGGTTCCATCTTCCATCTTTGTTTGGTGCCTCAGATCAAGCAAAGGGATTCACCATTTCTCTTTGACTTGGTTGTTTCTCACGTGCTCGACACCAGCTCCTTATCACACGATTGAGATTTGTACTAATTCAAACGATTATCCCAATGATTCCCAAGTGTGTCTGATATGTTCCAGACCTCATGAGGGGGTGGCCCTTCCAGTAGCCCCCCACATGCTTGGATGCCCACAAATGTTGATCCAAACTCAGATGGAGTTCCGCAGATGTGATGGGTTTAGTTTCTGCCAATTGCAGTGCCCACAACATGCATGTCTCCTTCAGATTGTCCATTCGAATCTTCAAAGCCCTTTCATGTTTAGCAAGGCTTATTTTGGTTTCCATCCACCCTCATCATGTCAGCTTGAGGGGAATCATGTCTCATGTACTAAGATGTTCTTGTATTTAGTCTTGGCCTATGTTTTTCGAGGTGCATTATGTATATGGGATCCATTGTATTATTTTCTAGCCCATTGATTCCAGTGTATCATGTATCATGTACTTTACAGCTTAGTTCCACATTATTAGTATCATCATTATTCTTTGTACGGAGTTATCACGGTGGGTATTGGTATGCCTCCCCCTCCTCATTTGAGATCATGTACTCCCACATAAAAGGCTACTTCTATCAGTTTAGTAGGTCTCACCCCCTCCATTTTTGTTCATCCTTGTATTTCTTTAGTTCTTTCTCTCTCTCTTTGACTCCCCTTTTGATGTCTCGTGAAAGTGTATCCTAAAACATAATTCGGTCATATAATTTTCTCCTAACACTCAGACGTGTGGGGAAATTTATTATCACCAAAAAATGATCACCTAGCCATTTTTAACTAGGTGGAACAAAATTCATCATGTAGGATTAATTTTACCATAGTAAAATAAATTTCACCGTGGAAAATAATTTAGTAAACCACTTTTATTAAATTATTTTTTGATTTAAATAAAAATACCCGGGAGAATAATTAGATAAATCATTATTTATTTAATTTTCTCTAGAAATAATTATTAAATCATTATTTAAATAAGTATTCCTTGTCACATTTGACTAAATCCCTTAGGAATAATTAAATAAATCACTATTTATTTAATCTTTCTTATTTCTATTATTGGAATAATTATTAAATCACTATTTAATAATTATTTCAATTTCAGATCAATCTTAATATTTGCAAACAATTGAAAAATCATTTCATTTGTTAATTATTTCTAAATAAATATATCTAACCATTTTAAATATATTTTCCCTCTCCAGTAAATATAATAAAGTATTCCAAGTGGTTAGATCTTGATTTGGTTAATATTGTTTTATTATTCTCCATTTTTGAGATTAACGCAATTATTTTTTATAAATAGGAAGGTTTTTCATTCATTCTTCGCCATGACCATAATCTTCATCACCATTATCATCTTTTTTCTTTTGAGCTCCCATTTAATTTATCTACATTTTGTCTAATTTTTTCACATCTTAAGAGAGAAGATCATTTTGTCAAGCATCAAGGACATCAAAGGACCCATCCTATGGAGGGGGACTTATAGGCCCATTTGTTGAAATCCTTCACCAGGTGTTTTTAATAAAATATTTATTCAATTAAATTCTTTCCATTTGGGTTATTGCATTGGATATTTTTACTACTGCTTTCTTTTCTGGATCGTCTATACTTTTTGTTCCATTTTTTGCATTTTTTTGCAAATCTGAATCACAAGCAGCTATCAACTTGTTGTTAGGGTCACTTATCACCTAGTGACTTAAGCGAAGTGTTTTTGGTACACCTTCCAAGGAATTTCACACTAAAACAATATTAAATATATAGTTGATAACAATAAAGAACAAATCTAACAAGACTACTCAATTATTCTAAAGAAATCTAAACCCCTAAAAACAACATTAGTAAAAAAAGAATACCAAGGACTAAAATCCTTAAACAAAACCATAACACTATGGTTCTGAAAGGTGAAAACGGAGGACTTATTATCATGAATAAAAATGACTATGGCGATAAAATGGTATATCATCTCAACAATAGTGGAATCTACAAAAATTAAAGTAAGAATCCCTTCATTAAACTCTCTAAATAGGTTTGCAACTCCATCAAAGCTAGAAATGAAAGTGACAACAAGAAACTGATACAAAGCAACACTGAGGCTTCATGGATTCATGGTCCCCCTAAGATTCATAAATAATGCATACCCCTAAGACCCGTCAAAAATGCTATTGGTGGTACAACATGCCATCTTGCTAAACACCTTGTATGGAATCTTAAACCTATGCTTGGAAACATAAACTCATTTGTTAATGTATCTACTTAAACAATGAAATTAATGATTTAATGCTTGATTAAAATGATATTTTAGATAGATTTTAGTCGGATCACATTACACCAATATTCCTATTGGAGGTGGCATGGAGCTTATCTGCAAAATTACTAATCCTAAAACATTCCAAACCAACAAAAAAAATTCATAGATCTAAATTTTTCAATTTTTTGGGTGGAATTTACGAACAAACATGTGACCCATCTATGGGCTCCCCCTGCTTTCCCATTCTAGAAAATACATTCATGGAATACATTGTAACTATATCATTAGACTCTTCCCCCTTCAAACCAAAATTTTGGAAAGGATTTTTCGATGACACATTTATAATATGGTCACATAGAAGAGAGAAATTATAATTACATCATTCATTGAAGCTTCTCAACAACAATCGACGTAAAATATATGTTCACATTCAATTTATTTATTTTTATGTAGATTGAGAGTATACTTATCACATGAAATTCTATATTCAAATGTTTTTCTATTACAAAAAATAAAACAAAATGGAATTCATTCATGACATAATAAAAGATGAAAAGGATGAAATATGCTTACAGGTAGATGCCATAAAATGGAGAGAGGGATAATTTAATAGTGATTAGCCTTCAATAATCATTATCTAAGATATTTGCACTATTTATACATTACTTTTTAATATGAAATATAATGAAAAATTTCAATTTCTATGGTAAAATTTAAAGAATATATTTATACTAGCCCAACTATATCAATTAAGTTGTTAGCATAGAAAATGCAAACATAAAAGGAAATTTTGACAATAGGGTTGGAAAAAGTTCATATATTAGAGTTAGAAGCCATTTACTTAGGTTGAAAAACTTTTGATAATACAAATAATTACAGATTCCATCATTCAATTGGATTTATCTTGGGTGATTAGGAGAAGTGATTAGGATCCTTCACACTAATGTTCGATTCCAACTAGTGACATGATAAGCTTTCACGTAATGCCTCACTTTTAATACATATTTATGTAAATTATTACATCAAAACCAATTTACATGTCTTTCTCCTCACTTTTTAAATAATGATAATGATACACCCTATGTTATCATACTTATCGAGGAAAACTCTTCACCCATTAACTAGTTTTCTCATGTAGGGTGAAAAAACTAAAATTGTTTCTAACTATAATGATAACCACTTTCATTTCAAGAGGGAATATGAAAATATATTTTTAGGGATAATATTTTATCAAGTAATGTCTTACATTCATTTTGACATCAAGATTGAAAAAATAAAGTAATCTGAAATCAATCGTCATGAAAATCCTAGGTTATCTTATCTTTCAAATAAAAATTTAATAATATGAAGATTCACTTAATAAACTTATATTAATTAGATTGTCTAACTTATAGAAGTTTTTATCCTCTTTTAATAACTAAAACTCAACTCGTATATATTTAAGTTGATGACAGGGATTTTTTTAACGATTTAAATATTTTATTATTATTAGCTTGTTAAACGTAGTATGAGCAGACGAAACTAATATTGTTAATATTGAATTTCTATTATTCCATCCAATATCATTTTTCCTCTATTATATTAAATCAGAAGGCTATAGTAACAACATTTTCTTCATTCAAATTAAATAAAATATGTAATGTTATTTATGGGAATTAAATTTATGTAGAGAACATAACGATCACACCTTTGAACGACACAAAATAAATTCAATTAAATTTTCCTCAAATTTAAGCATTTGAAAATTTACATTTTAATATTAATTTCTTCATCCCCTTGATCCATTGGCTTTAAAATTCCATTTACTTATTAAAACATTCTAATTATTAATAAAATTATAATATTTTATTTATTTAATTATTATTTTAAATATTCTGAAAGGATTTCCAAAGATAAAATTTGACGGTGCCTCCAAAGGAAATCCTGGGGAGACTCAGTTTGGGGGCTTATTTAGAGACTCTCAAAACCACATCAAGATCATTTAAGTGACATACTATGGCATTTACAACAATAATGAGGCAAAATTCATAGCTTTGGATAAATCCCTATTCATAGCCAAAAGAGAAGGATACAAACAATTGGTGATAGAAAGAGATTCCAAGCTTGTGATTGAAGCTCTTAAAAATCTAAACCAAGGCACCATTAGTGAAAGGATTAGTCACATATAGAGACTTGCTCACCTATTTTAGAACATTGGAGGCACCCTGCTAGAGTTCGATTACATAAGTCCATCACACATTAGGCGAGAAGGAAACAAGGTATATAATTTATGGGAAAACTGGGGATGTCTAAATGCCAGGAGGGTGTTCAATACAACATGGCCTTCAATATACCATACAGATGAGTTGGATAGTTTAGGCCCTAGGGCTAATCTTGAAAAATGATGCTAGGGGTAGCAACCTGAATAACCAAGAATTGAATCAAATATCCTCAATGGGGGTGAGAGACGTCGAGCATGCACTTACGTGATTCGTGCCATGGCTAGACTCGTTATGAGAAAGGAAAATGTGTGGTTTACTAATGACCCTCACACATTTTCCTCCAAATGCATGGTGTCAATACGCATGATTGACATTAACTCGCAGAGTAGAAATCAAGGAGCCATCACCCTCCGAGGGTTCTACACAAAGTTTTGACCCTGGTCTAGAGGCATTGTTTTAGGTTCCTCTGCCATCTTTAGAATGTCCACAAAGTTTAATCAACAAGGCTACCACTATGGGGACAAATGACTTTCCCTTTCTTCCAAAGATGAAAGGTTGCAGGTATGCTATTTATGAATGTTTCATGCATTTACTTATCCTTGAGATCGTAAACTATCTCAAAACTTAGTGGAATCATGTCTCTAAGATGATATCTTGGGTCCATAAGGAAACTTCAAGTGAAATTTAGAAGGTATGAATCATTTACTCTAATGGGTTTTCTAATTATAATAGAATTATTTCTCTTTGTTTTGGCATTTTTCCTTCTAGAATGGGCATGCTTTTTGAGTTTGATTAGTGGAACAAGGTCTACGCTCTTGCATGGGGGATTTTTTGTATTATCTAGTTTCTTTATTGTACCTGTTGCATCATATAACAAAGGGAATCTTGGGAACCAAAACTCATGACTGGGTACTAGTTCTTGTTCCAAGAAAGGTCAGGGAACTATACATTATTGTCAGAGGCTTGTTTTGGCAATCCCAGTTCATTATTATGATGAAAGATATGGTTTATAGGATTTATTCTCATAGAAATGGTGTATCATGTTGTTGCAATTCTATAGTTCTAGTCTCTCAGTGTCTTTGTCAAGGCTCTCTACCAGGTTGTCCCTTGAGCTAGTGGACTTGGTATTTTATTTTTGATTATTCTATCTTTTGTGTGTTCGTTAGAGAAACAGAATGACATGCTAGTCCTTTTACAAGGATAATGTAGCTAGGGGAAGTCATAGGTGGAATTGGGGTAACAACTCCATCAATTTAGGCTAGAGGAACCAAGGAAGCTAGGCCTAACAACAATTAACTAGGGGATGTAGCCACAGATCTGCCTCAGGCCTAATCCGTGAAGTTGCTTAGGATTAATTTATGTGAGGCCAGGAGGTAACTCCTTCAACATGAGATCGTATATTCATTTAGGCTGTTCATTATTATATACATGAGGGAGTGACTGCTGAGTTTCATCTCCCGATGACTCTCCATTTTCTCAATTATTTATTTACATTATTTACAGTTGTTCACCCAATCCCTATGATTAGGTGTCAACATTCCCGCCCTTAATCTTAAGGGATGTTGGTGAGTCCAAGCCTCGTTCTAAATCTTTCAAGCTTTTCTCTTCCAAGCACTTTAGTGAATATGTCTACAATATTCTCATTAGTGGAACAATAACGAAGATGGATTGTTTTGGCCCAAACATGATGTTGAATTAGATGATATTTTGTATTGATGTGCTTCGTTCGATCATGGAACTTTGGGTTCTTGGCCAAATTTATTGTCGAGGTATTGTCAATCATGAGTGGAGTTGAATGTACTTGTTTTGCCTGCAAATCTTCCAGAATTTTCTTGAGCCACACAATTTCTTTTGTTTCCTCAACTTCTGCCACATATTCTACCTCTGTTGTGGAATCCGTTGGAACTGATTGTTTGCGTGATCTCCGGGAGACAACTCCTGATCCAAGAATCATAACATAACATGAAGTAGATACCCCAGTTTCTTTGTCTCCATCAAAGTCTGAATCAGAGTATTCAATCAAGATGAAGTCGACCACCTGTGTACACTTGAGTCCAAAGTCTTGAGTTCCCTTCAAGTACTTTAGAACACTTTTTGCAGCAAACCAATGTCCCTCACAATGCTTTTGCATAAACTCGGAGAGGATTCCAACAACAAATGAAATGTCTGGTCTAGTCATAGTCAGGTAGTTGAGACTTCCTACAAGTTGTCTATACTTTGTTGCATCCTCAAACTTTTTTCCTTCAATGGATGTAAGCTTTAATTTTTATTCCATTGGAGTAGTCAGAGGATTGAATTCAACCATGCCAAACCTGTTCAACAGATCTCCAATGTACTTCTTTTGAGAAAGGAATATGGACTTCGGATGTTGATTTACTTCAATACCAATATAGTAATTAACATAGCCCAAATCAATCATTTCAAAACGTTTCCTCATTTCCTTATTTATGGATTCAATGTAGCTCTCGTTGTTCCCTGTCATCAAAATATCATCTACATATACCATAAGATATATAATTGTTTTTCCAACTTCCTTGACAAACAAAGTTGCATCATCAAGATTATAATGTTTGAAATTGAGTTTCAGAAGATGCTCAGTTAGTTTTTCATACCAGGCTCGCGGTGCTGGTTTGAGGCCATACAAGGATTTCACAAGTTTGCATACTTATGTTCATGTCCTTTCATAGCAAATCCTTTAGGCTGGGACATAAAAACATTCTCTTTTAGATCTCCATTCAAGAAGGTAATTTTTACATCCATTTGTGGGATTTCCAACTATTCTGAGCTAATAGGGCAAAGAGCGTCTGGATGGTAGCCCATTTTGTTGTGGGGGCAAAAGGCTTCTCATAATCGACCCCTTCCTTCTGTGCAAAAGATTTTTCCACAAGCCTAGCTTTGTGCTTGTCAAGTGAGCCATCAACTTTATACTTGTTCTTGTAGACCCACTTGTAGCCAATTGGTTTGGTTCCCAATGGAGGATCAACCAACTTCCAAGTTCCATTCTTTATAAAGGCATCATACTCCTTTTGTATTGCTTTTTTCCATTCATCATGAGAAGCAGCTTCTTTTAAGGAAGTTGATTCAAAATCTGTAGACAAATCCAATTCACAATCATAAGAAACATCCATATCAACAGTTGAATTAGAGTCATCTACATCACCTCCATTTTGCCAAGTTGAATTTCTAGTTCCTGCCTTCCCAACCTCATCAGGATGAACACTTTCAAGTGTCTTTGTCAGCCACTTTGGGGGACCTTTTTGAGATGGTCCAGGTTGCTCCGTTGATTGAGTTGGGACTGAATCAATATTGAGTCTCCCAACTCTATCAATCACATCACTCAAAGTATCATCCATTGTTGGAGTTTCATGCGGGGGAGAGAGTGCTTCAGAAGAAGATTCCACAGGTTGATCTAGTATAGGAATCCCCCTTCAACATGTGGAATCTAATTATCAAATTCTCGAAATGTTTTTGCATGTACGAATTTGTCCAAGCGATCAAGTTGCCACTCAACAACATTGTCAGTTTTGGATGATTCAAGAAAGTTTACATCTCTAACTACAAAAAACTTTTTATTGACTTCATCATAGAGACAGTATGCTTTGGAGGTGTTTGAATACCCCAAGAAGATACACTTACAACTCCTTGCACCAAGTTTGTTTCTATGTACCTTTGGTATCAAGGCATAACATGTGGAACCAAAGACCTTGAAATGCATTACCAAAGGAATGTGCCCATACCACATTTCATAAGGAGTCTTATTTCTAATAGCATTAGATGGACATATATTCTTTACATATACAACACATAGAACTACATCAGCCTAAAACATCAATTTTACATTCTTGAATAACATCATGGAGCGCACCATATTTAAGATTGTCCTATTCATTCTTTCAGCTACTCCATTTTGTTGGGGGTTATAAGGCACAATTGTTTGATTTTTGATCCCATGTTGGCAAAGATAGTTTTCAAATTCATTTGAAGTGTATTCTTTTCCATTATTAGTGCGAATATACCCAATATGATATTGTGCATCATTTTCAATCCATGTATGAAAGTTCTTGAATGTTTGAAAAGCATTAGATTTTTTCTTCAATAAATAAACCCAACACATTCTGGTGTAGTCATCAATAAATGTCATCATATATTTATTTCCATTTACAGAAGGAATAGGCATTGGACAACATAAATCTAAATGAATGAGTTCAAGTTTTCTATGTGCTCTGGAATGTGAATCATGAAAACACCGTTTACTATGCTTTCCTAGAATGCAAGCATCACATTGCTTAAGTTTCCTAGGAGTTATAAGTAAACTAGTGACACCATTTTTTATTCAACAAGCAGAGGCTATCATAGTTTAAGTGTCCAAATCTGGCATGCCATAATAAACTTGATGGAAATGTACCTTCTTCATAATGAGAATTGTATGAGAAATTTTGTGCATGAGCAGAGGTACCCTACAGCTTGAGAAACCTTTCTTCTTCTATCCCTGTCACGATAAGTGAGTGGTCTGATGCTTTTCTCACCTCAAGCTTGCCATCAAACATATGAATGGAGTGTCCTTGCTGGCGGATGTGGACCAAGGACAACAAGTTTCTCCTCAACTGTGGGAGATATAAAACATGATGCAAAAGAAAGTCTAGAAGACCAGGCAATTCAAGCCTCATTGTGCCAAGCCCTGATGGCTTGATTTTTGATTTGTCTGCAAAGTATACTGCTCCATCAACATTACTGGTAAATTATTCAAAAAAAATTCTTCTAAAATTCATGTGGCAAGTTGCTCCTCAATCAAGCAACCAATCATTTTTCCAAGAAGCAAGTGAAGCATTAAATAAGTCTTCATTTACTCCAATATTACAGTGTGCCACAACATAGTGAGAGGATTCGGGTGCTTTACCTTTCTCTTTTTCATTAGTTTTACCTTTGGGTTGGTTTCTTTCCTGTGCAATTTTGTCCCAAGGCAAATTTCATGTGGATGCGTCATGTGATCCATCTCTTTTGCAACGTAGGCAATGCAAATCTGACTTTTCTCTTTGAGAGTGTCTTCCCCCCTGCCTCTGAAATTTCTTCCTCTTCCTCTTCGACCGCCTCTTCCTCTGGAAGAATCTTGAGAAATATTCTTCTCTCTATGTGCAAGACACACAGTCTCTTCAGAAGACTGAGGAGTTGTCTTCTTCCCAAAAGCTTTCTCTCTTTCATCAAATTTTTTCACAAGGGAGTCAAAGGTAATATCTTTGAGGTTTCTATTTGCTTGCAATGACTCAAGATAATTTGAGTAAGTGGGATAAAGTGCCTTGAGAAAATCTATCACAGTGTTGTGGCCACAACCACCACCCTATTAAAACCTGCTCTAGTGGTAAATTTGAATGGCCCCCTATGAAGTTTGACCTTTTGTTTCTAACTAGAGTGTTACATGGAATTATGTCTTCTAAGCTGAATGGTCAAGGCCCCCTTAATAAACATCTGCGGCGGGATTCATTTGTAACTCGATATAGCCTTTCATTCATATCTTTCATCAGGACGTATTCAATCCTCATAAACATTCTACCAAATCCTTATTTCTATAGCAATGCTTTAGAAATAGAAACACTCCACATGCATGTTAATCTTACATTTTCCACCTTGCCTCAGTCTTCACACATTTTGCATGCTTTTATCACTTATCGCAATCGCTGGTCAGATCATTACATACCATATCACATGTTGCATTGATCAAGGGCAAAGGCCTGTCTCTCATGAATAATTGCGATGCGATCAAGTCTTCGGTCGCATAGGATATCACAACCAGAACTTTCCACTCGCGCATCAGCCTAAGCTTCAACATTCCGTGATACCCTGAACTCGCCAAGATTATTAATCATAACACATATTTTCCGGGTCCACTCCCAAATCACAAATTGCAATCGGCGGAACTTGAGGCCCATACACAAGGCATTCTGTGATATGGCAGACTCGAAAGATATTATTAAACACAACATATATATTTTCGGGTCTGGCCTAATCGCAAGTCACAATCGGTAGAGCCCAAGGCTTATACATAAGGCGCGATGCGATATACTAGACCCACCGAGACTATTAAACACATCATATATACTTTTCAGGTCGGCCTATCGCTAACTGCAATTGGTAGTCGGCGAAAGTGAAGCCCATGCGATATGCGAAAGGGTGACGAGCGAACCTGGCAATAATTATACGTTCGGGTGTATAGTATTTGAAGTCCGGCCTTATGGTTCAGCTGCGGGTTTTACCATGTATTTCAATAAAATGTTGTGGTCCTGGTTTTCAAAGGGAAAATTCAATAGGAGTGATGTTGCATTGCTCGCTGCAGTGAGCGATTGTGACATGGCCACATTACAACCTTGGCTGAACTAGGGGCCAATTCTTTCACATTTGTTCCTTGTAATTTTATAAACATTTTAATGAAAGCAAGATTTGTGTTTTTAGGCATTTCTATCATATTTTCGTAAGCATAGCTGATGTTGGTTATTTCTGTAGGTGAGGACCGAGAGAAGGCAAGCAAGGTCAATGAATGGATGCATAAGCATCCAATATAAATTTGGGTAAAAGATGCATGAGTGGATCCGAAGAGTTTATATATGCGGGTGTGTTCTATTTAAAGATCCGACTTTAGGAAATGGTGGTCAAATTTCCATGTGTTATCTGTGTGTTCCAAAGGTTATGCGGTCTCGGGCCTTATCATGAAGAAATGACACGCATACCTCCTCCTTTCAATCAGCATCTATACATTTCCCCAGGAAATGCAACGCTCCAGCATATGTGGCCTTTACGTGTCAGCCATTTCACTGATCGATTCTATGTCTTTGTTGAGCCCTAGAACTACCTCTCTTCTAGATATTTTCCTAAACCTTTTCTCTTCTATTTTCCCACATCATTGCCTCATAAACTATCAAATATTGTTACATATTGATCTTAGGCATGCATTTAAGTGATTTTCAAACTATATCCTTGTGTGTGCTATTTGATTTAGATTATGTTCATCAGTTATGGAATGTAGCCACTTTTCGTAGCTGACTCGTACTTCCGCAGCTATTTTCATTGTTCTGTAGGGTACATGTGTCGGCAAGAGAAACGAGGCACATGGGTAGGTCAGAAATGATCCACACATGGAGAAGGTCCTATCTGTTTAGCTAAATTCGTGAAGAAAGGCATCAGTCAAAGGATGGTCAATACAGAGTCCTACGTCAACTAGGACTCTGTTCCAGCACGTGAAAAAGTCTGAAACCGTTCCTAGGTTCATGGATCCATTTTTTCCATCTGCAGGCCATTTCCATGACGCAATATAACATCCACTTTTTTTTATATTTAATGTTTATGGCAACCAAGAGGTTGAACTTCAGGATTCTGGTCTGTTCATGTGTCCATTGCTGAAGATTTTTCTCCAAAAGGCAGTTATCTATTTCCTCTATAAGTATAAGCATTTGCAACACAAGTAGTTAGTCTTGATGTTGTTGTTTTAGCGTTATTTTGTTGTTGTAACCAAGAGACATATCCTCTATTTCATAATACAAAAACTCTGTTTTCTTATGACTGTTTAAAGCGTGGTTTGAGTGACAGCGTGTTAACCCAAGGCTGTGTAGAGGGCCCCTGCTGGATGAGGTTTTCCCTTTCATTGCACATAGTTTTTATGCATGTTTTCTTTTATTTCAACTTACATTTCTCATGATTTTATTATGGTATTAATCGTTTTTACTCTTGTACATGTTTTTGCAGCATTGTTATATTTTCCACTAACACTGATCAATGCATTTCAAGATAGGTTATGCTTGAGCTTTCTCATGTAGTCTTTGCATCAAGTGGTGATCTGAGATTTGGTTTCTTTGCTGAAATTTAGCTTTTAATTCCAGTTATTATGCTTTTATTTCAGTGAGATTTGTTTACTGCTTTTAGCTAGTTTAGATATCAAGTTCTTCATGCTATATGACGATTTCTACGGTGCCTTTAGCTTAACCCCGTTTTAGAAGTTAATTGGTGAGCTATTGGATTATAAGTGAAGTAATTTGATTTTTCTTTCATTAGCCTGCAAATAGATAGTTTAGATATCAGTTCTTCATGCTACATGACGATATCTCCAATGCCTTTAGCTTAACCCCATTTTAGAAGTTAATTGGTGAGATATTGGAATTGTAGGTGAGGTAATTGATTTTTCTTTCATTAGCTTGCAAGTAGATAGTTTAGATATTAGTTCTTCATGCTAAATGATGATATCTCTAGTGCCTTTAGTTTGACCCCATTTTGGAAGTTAATTGGCGAGCTATTGGAATTGTAGATGAGGTAATTGGTTTTTCTTTCATTAGTTTGCAAGTAAATAGTTTAAATATCATTCTTTCATTGCATATCATGATATTTCTGGTGTCTTGAGCTTAACCCCATTTTAGAAGTTAATTGATGAAATATTGGAATTATGGGTGAAATCAGTGACTAGTTTCCAACTTCTTTATTTTATTTGGTTTTGAGTGCAGTAGTTTAGATTTTATTTCTATAATTAGATGGACAACAGAGACAGTAACCTCATGATCATTACTTCATCTTTTTCTTGTTTTATGTAGCTGCAAGTTTACACTTTTGTTCAAAGTTCTGACTTTATAGATAACAAGTTTTGAGATCTTTGAAGTGCTAAGTTTGGAAATTACCATAAGAGGCATAAACCTTGTCTTAAATTCTACATCCATACCTGACCTTTAAAAGTATTCTTAAAACCTTAGACTAGGATTTCCATTTGTATTAAACACTTTAGAAGACCAACAAGAACAAAAACCTGAAAATAAGATAAAAACTGAAAAAAATAAAGTAAGAAAGAGGTTGTCTTGCACATACAGTGCGCCGCACTTCATCAGTTTACGACTCCCAGATTGATAATTTATGTACCAATTTGGCACATACTAAATTGACTAAACATTTTGGCACCGTTTCTGGGGAAGTGTAACTAGGTAGCCTATCTCTTACATAAAAAAAAATAGGGAAAAGTTGATAATTTCTTGAAGTATGTGTTGCGGGAAGTTTTCCCCTAAGGTTCTTGGGTGAAACCTTAGCAGACGGAAGATTATCTAAGTTAAGAAACACACACACAACCGACCGTTTATGCTATAAATAACTACTTCTAGGGTGAGAGAGCATACCCGTGGTCCTACGTTTGGGTAGTTACTCAAGGGTGCAAACCCTTCTTCACGTCCCTTCCGCTCCTTGGTCCTGTAAAAATCACAATTCCACAAACTGCATAGAGGAAGATATTCTAGGGGAAGGTTTCTAGCTAGGGGCAAAAGTTCAATTTTTACAACTCCAACTACTTCAAGGCATAGACAAGATACACCTCCATCCCGGACTCATACTCCCAGCTTAGGATTCCTGGAATTCGAGTGGCAACAACTGAATTAGAAGATTCTCCCACACTATCTACTAAATCTGACTTAGGAGAAGAACCCTTCTTCATCTCTATAAGGGAACATATTGCAGTAAAAGAAATAGAATCACCTAGAGAAGAAGAAGAGGATGAGACTCTCTCTCATCAACCATTAATAGAAGAACCAAAAGACCTTGAGGAAACTATTATGGCAGAAGAAGTGCTAGATGGAGAATTTTCACTTTTTGGAGGAGGGGGTAGAGGTAGAGGTAGAGGTAGAGGAAATAATGGCGGTGGTGGTAGAGGTAACAATGGAGGAGGTAGAGGTAATAATCGGGGAAATATGGAAGGAGATAACTCATTTGGATTCCCTATAGTCGATGAGGAAACCCATACAACAATGAAAAAAATTTCACCATCTGTTCTCCCAAAATTTTATGGATTTCAAAGTGAGGATCCTAAAACATTTCTATTTGAGTTTGAAGTCTTATGTTGAACTTATGACTATCTAGAAGACTCTCAAAAACTCAAACTGTTTCCATAAACATTGAAAGGGGCTGCTCTGAAATGGTTCATGGGATTAGTCACTCAATCTATTAGGACTTGGAATGATATGAAGCAAAAATTTTTGGATAGATATCTGGATTATTGTATGCCCACTAATCATAAGGATGAGGTATTCAAAATGATGTAAAAAGAAGATGAGAACTTGGAGGAGTTACTTGAAAGATTTCAATACAACTTAAAGAGAGCGAAAGAACAATTTAGATGAGGAAACCTTGAAATCCCTTCTATTGAGAGCCATTAGAGATGAATGGATAGATATTTTAAACATGATCGGGAAGGGAGACATTTCTCAACTTCCACTACATGACGTAGTAGAACTATGTGTCCATCTCGCAAGGGGAAAATGTAAAACTGGAAAAGGGCATAGGGATCCTTCTCTTATTAGAGCAAACAAATATGCAACTGGGACAATAAGTAGGGTAGAGATTGGAAATATGCTTGATGAGTTCAAAACTGACATTCTAGGGAGCCTAAGTGAATAGCTAGACAACCTTAAAATTCAAAACAAGTAGAAAACAAAAGCTGATGCCTTAGCCGTCTTTTGCCCAAAATGTAGAAAGAAACATGCTTTAAGGGAATGTCCCTTGGATGCAAAAGTTGTAGAAACATGTATGATTTGCTTAGAAAGTCATGAGACCAAGGATTGTCCTTCAATTCCAGGACTCAAAGTTGTCTTTCAGGAGGACCCAAATTCAGTAGAATCTCTTTGTTTTGTTTCAAGAAGACCTTGGCAAGGGCAACAAAATCAAGAATTTAACAGTCCTATGAATTTTTAGCCCCCACCAAATTGGAATACTTGGAAACAACCTTGGCCCCAACCTCAAAATCAGTATCAATCTCAATCATGGGCACAAGGGGTGTAAAATCCTTATGGGAGATTTTCTCAATATTATCAATATCCTCCATCTTATCAAGGCTATCCTCTTCCACAAAATCAACAACAAAATCCACAACTTCCAAATCAAATCCCACAACTTTCATTGCCATTTCCACAACAACAACCTCCTCAACAAAATCAAAATCCTCAATTCTTGCTTCCATTTCAACAGAAGCCAAATCAACTACCAGCCCAGCCATTACCAAATCCCAACAAAAAAAACCATCAGAATGCTTACATGGTAGAAGGACAAAAATTTCCTACCTACATGATTGTTCCTCTAGATCTTAATGATGTTTAACTTAGATCTGGTAGGATTTTAGAAAAGGAAAAGCCTTCTATAGATGTTCAAGAGTAAGATGTTTCTGAGGAGGATTCTCTAAAAGTCAATAAAAGTTTTGAGGAAGCATCCCTTCAAAACCCAACTATTCAAAAAGAAAAACAAAAAGAGTCAATCCCCACAACTTCTATAGTTGAGCAACCTGTATCTACATCCACACCTCCTTTTCCTGAAAGATTACAAATTGACAAAGGGGTGGAAAAACAAATCTTGTTGCCTAACTATGATTTCCTAGATGAATTAAAGAATGTATGTATAAAGATTCCCTTGCTACAAGCCATTAGAGAGATTCCTATTCTATCAAAAACAATAAAGGAGTTGAGTATCAAAAGACCAGGTAGGAAACCAAGAGACACAAAAATAATCCACCTGGTCGGAAAAATAGTAGATATCATGATGGGAAAGATTACCATGCAGAAATATGTGGATCCAGGTAGTCCTATGTCCAAGACACACATAATTGGATAGAATCAAATACTTTATTACTTAGGGGTTGCTATAAACATTATGAGTAGACAGACTATGGAACAACTTAAACTTCCTCTTATTTTTCACCTACCTTACTCAACTTGCAGATAGATCAGTAATCCAACCAGATGTGTATAGAAGATATTTCTGTCTCTTAGATTGTTGTGGATATCCATAATTCATGATTTTGACTCCCAAGAGAATCTAGGAGGGCACCCACTATCTTAGGAAGCCCTGGGTTAGCCACAGCTGATGCTTTTATTAGTTGTAGATCTGGGGACATGTACATTTCTGATGGTAGTTCAACAAAGAAATTCACTTTGTATCCTCCAGCAAAAGAAATTACAGAAGTAGGATACAACGAATGGGTCGATGATGAAGATACAATACAACATGTCTTTACTCTCTCTGAAGTTAGTGAAGATAGTCAAATATTGAATACATTAGAAAATTTTGAAACATCTTCGAAATATGACCACACACAATTTCAGTTAGATTTTGATATTGAATATTTGTCATTAAGGCAAATGTCTCTCTACTCCATGGAAGAGTTTGGCAGTTCTGCAGTTGAAATTTTTCCAGGTAAAACATTGAATATCAACAAAAATTTGGAAAAGTTACAACAAGAAGAGCTAATCAAATCTTGCAAAAGCATTCTATTTCATTTGCGGGAGTATACTGATATGAAAGGTATTGACCCTAAGACTTGCATCCATTGTATCTATATTGAGGAAAATAGTAGACCAATCAGACAACCTCAACGAAGGATGAATCCAAATCTTCGGGAGATTGCTAAAGAAGAGCTCCAAAAACTACTCAATGTGAACTTGATTTACCCAATTTTAGATAGCTGATGGGTTTCTCCCTTGGTTATAGTACCCAAAAAGAATGGTAAATGGAGGGTGTGCATGGATTATAGGGAATTGAATAAAGCAAATTTGAAGGATCACTTTCCTTTGCCCTTTATCGATCAAGTATTAGATACATTAGTAGGCAAAAAGTACTTTTCATTTTTGGATGATTTTAGTGGTTATAATCAAATTCAGGTAGCACCTAAAGATCAAGATAAAACCACATTTACTTGTCCATGGGGAACTTTTTCCTATCGAGTGCTTCCTTTTGGATTATGCAATGCACCCGCAACATTCCAAAGAGTAGTACTATGAACTTTTTCTGATCTAATCCATGATTGTGTAGAGGTATATATGGATTATTTTACAGTTTATGGTAATACATTTGAAGAAGCCTTAGAAAATTTGGAAAAAGTCCTTATAAGATGTAAAGAAACAAACCTTTCATTAAGCCATGAAAAATGATTTATGATGTTTACTGAAGGTATTGCTTTAGGACATCATATTTTAGGGGATGGGATTAAAGTTGATAAATCAAAAGTTGAAGTCATCTCCAAGTTACCTATTCCAAATTGTCAAAAATATGTTAGAAGTCTTCTAGGATTTACTGGATATTATAGAATATTTATAGAAAACTTTACTAGAATAACATCTCCACTCTTCAAATTGCTTACAAAAGACTGTGAATTCAAAAGGAGTCCTGATTGCCAATCAACATTTGAAGCTTTGAAAACAAGAATATCTAAAGCACCTATCTTGAGAGGACCAAATTGGAAACTTTCTTTCCATATTTCTACAGATGCTTCAGATATAGCTCTTGGAGCTGTGTTGGGACAAAAAGACTTGGTTCCTTATGCTATTTACTATACTAGTAAAAATTTGACTCCCACTAAGTTGAATTATATTGTGATTGAAAAAGAGTTCTTAGTTGTTGTTGATGCAATTAATAAGTTTAGGCATTATATAACAGAATATGAAAATTTTATTCATACTAATCATTCTGCAATTAGATATCTAATGAAAAAACCTGTTACTAATGGCAGAGTTACAAGGTGGCTCCTACTTTTGCAGGAATTCAATATTACTGTGTTAGATAGACCAGGGAAACAAAACACAGTAGCTAATTTCTTTTCTAGGATTCAAAATATCAAAGAAGATTAACTTGTAGAGGATAAATTTCCTGATGAATACTTATTTGTAGTAACTACTAAGACTCCTTGGTTTGCAGATATGGATAACTATTTGGTTACAGGGAAACTAACTCCACATTTATTTCCTAGTGAAAGAAGAAAGATTATTCAGGAGAGTTCAAGATATTCATGGATTTCTAATGAATTGTTTAAAATAGGACCAGACTTTGTGATCAGAAGATGTGTCAGGGAAGATGAAATGCCTGATATTCTCAAAGCATGTCATGATGAACTGTGTGGTGGACACTTTTCTGACAAGAGGACAACCTATAAAATCCTTTCTTTAGGATATTATTGGCCATCCCTCTTCAAAGATGCAAAACAATATGTCAAAAGGTGTGACAACTGCCAAAGGGTAGGGAAACCTAGCCCCTCAAATGAGATGCCATTACAACCTCAGGTACTCATCGAACCTTTTGAAAAATGGGCTTTAGACTTTATTGGACCTATTAATCCTCCATCCAAACAAAAAAAAGTATATATTGGTATGTACTGATTATGTCACTAAACGGGTAGAAGCCAAAGCATTATTTTCTGCTACTGAAACTTCAGTTGTTAATTTTATTTATGAGGATATTTTTACTCACTTTGGTGTTCCAAGAGAAATTGTGACAGATCAGGGAGGTCAATTCACTTACAAGATACTCCTACTAGTACAACCAAGGAAGCCAGTAAAGAAAAAATGATGTCTGAAACTTTGACTGAGATTAGAAAACAAGTAAAACAGAAAGGGAGAAGAAATGTTGAAGATATTTATCAGACACCAAAACCTTCTTCACAAGAAGAACAGGTACTTTCTGAGAGACTAAGTCATCTTAAAGAACAGTAAGCTAAGGCAAAAGAAAAAGGAAAGGAGAAACATAGTGTAGAAGAGGGAGATATAAGTTCACAGGGTTTAAGAAGGAGCTCAGACTAAAGGAGCCCACTTCATAGACTTAGGAGCTCTAGAATAAAGGAAAAAATTTAAGAAGACACAAATCAAAAGAGCCCACTTCATAGACTTAGGAGGTGAAACACCAGATTAGTCACCAGAAATCACTCTTACTGATTATAGTCCACAGTGTTCTCCTTCTCCTCAACTAGATTTTGAAATCAGTCCAGGGAAGACCACACCAGAAATTGACCAAACTCAACAAGAGATGTATGATTTTATTGAATCATTAGAAAAGACTGCAACAAAATAGGGAACTTCATTTACTCAGCCTGGTACAGCTTAGGAAACTTTGATCCAATCATTAAAACAAGAAGTTTTTGAACTAGAAGTCTTGAACATACATATCAAAAGGGAAAATGAGACATTGAAAGAGAAAAACAAATTGGACAAAATTATCCATGATAATACCATGCTACATTTAGGATTGTGGCACAAGAAGAATATGAAATTGAAGAAGAAGAATAAGAGGTTGAGTAGAGCCCTTATCAACCTCAAATACAGGTGCCTTATGATGACGACCAGGATGACAGTGACACCAAGGAAGAAGAAGAAAAGGTTAGATGTATTAGTAGAAGTCTCAGAGAAGATGAATTGAAGGAAGGATAGTCATAGTTTTGGTTGCATGAGGACATGCAACATCTTCACAGTTAGGGTCTGTCGAGCCCCAGAACTACCTCTCTTCTACATATTTTCCTAAACCTTTTCTCTTCTATTTTCCCACATAAGTGCCTCATAAGCTATCAAATATTGTTACATATTGATCTTAGGAGTGAATTTAAGTGATTTTCAAACTATATCCTTGTGTGTGCTATTTGATTTAGATTTTTTTCATCAGCTACGAAATGTAGCCACTTTCTGCAGTTGACTCACAATTCCGCTGCTGTTTTCATTGTTCTATAGGTTACAGGTGTCGGCAAGAGAAACGAGGCACATGGGCAACTCAAAAATGATCCACACATGGACAAGCTCCTATTTGTTTAGCCGAATTTGTGAAGAAAGGCATCAGTCAAAGGATGGTCAATAGAGAGTCCTACGTTAACTAGGACTCTGTTCCAACACGTGAAAAAGTCCAAAACCGTTCCTGGGTTCATGGATCCATTTTTCCATCTACAGGTTGTTTCCATGATGCAATCTAAAATCCACTTTTCATAGATTTAATTTTTATGGCAAACAAGAGGTTGAACTTGCGGATTCTGGCCTATTCACGTGTCCATTGCTGAAGATTTTTCTCCAAAAGAATGCTATCTATTTCCTCTATAAGTATAAGCATTTGCAATGCAAGTAGTTAGTCTTGATGCTGTTGTTTTAGCATTATTTTGTTGTAACCGAGAGACATATCCTCTGTTTCATAATATAAAAAACTCTATTTTCTTATGACTATTTAAAGCGTGGTTTGAAGTGACACCATGTTAACCGAAGGCTATGCAGAGGCCCCTTGCTGGATGAGGTTTTTCCATTCATTTTGCATAGTTTTATGCATGTTTCTTTTATTTCAACTGTACATTTCTCATTATTTGTTTATGGTATTAATTGTTTTTACTCATGTACATGTTTTTGCAGCATTGTTATATTTTCCACTAACACCGATCAATGCATTTCAGGATAGGTTATGCTCGAGCTTTTTAATGTAGTCTTTGCATCAAGTGGTGTTTTGAGATTTGCTTCCTCTACTGAACTTTAGCTTTTAATTCTAGTTGTTATGCTTTGACTTCAGTGAGATTTGTTTACTACTTTTAGCTAGTTTAGATATCAAGTTCTTCATGCTATATGATGATATCTCCGGTGCCTTTAGCTTAACCCCGTTTAAGAATTTAATTGACGAGATATTGGATTATAAGTGAAGTAATTTGATTTTGCTTTCATTAGCCTGCAAATAGATAGTTTAGATATCAGTTCTTCATGCTACATGATGATATCTCCAGTGCCTTTAGCTTAACCCCATTTTAGAAGTTAATTGGCGAGTTATTGGAATTGTAGGTGAGGTAATTGATTTTTCTTTCATTAGCTTGCGAGTAGATAGTTTAGATATCAGTTCTTCATGCTACATGACAATACCTCCAGTGCCTTTAGCTTAACCCCGTTTTAGAAGTTAATTGGCAAGCTATTGGAATTGTAGGTGAGGTAATTGATTTTGCTTTCATTAGTTTGCAAGTAAATAGTTTAAATGTCATTCTTTCATGCCATATGATGATATTTTTAGTGTCTTTAGCTTAACCCTGTTTTAGAAGTTAATTGAAAAAATATTGGAATTATGGGTGAAATCAATGACTAGTTTCCAGCTTCTTTATTTTTTTTGTTTTGAGTGCAATGGTTTAGATTTTATTTCTATAATTAGATGGACAACAGAGACAGTAACCTCATGATCAGTACTTCATCTTTTGCTTTATTTATGTAGCTGCATGTTTACACTTTTGTTCAAAGTTCTGATTTTGTAGATAGCAAGTTTTGATATTTTTGAAGTGCTAAGTTTGAAAATTACCATAAGAGGCATATACCTTGTCTTAAATTCTACATCCATACTTGACCTTTAAAAGTATTCTTAAAACCTTAGACTAGGATTTCCATTTGCATTAAACACTTTAGAAGACCAACAAGAACAAAAACCCAAAAACAAGATAAAAACTGAAAACAGTAAAGTAAGAAAGAGGTTGTCTTGCACATACAGTGTGCCACACTTCATCAATTTATGACTCTCGGATTGATAATTTATGTAGAAATTTAGGAAATATTAAATTGACTAAATAGCCTATATATTTTAATTTGTATATTGAAAAGATGAGGGAGGTGGAAAGGCATTGGAGAAGGCAGAGGGCCAATCTTCGTTGTAGAAATATTACCTTCGGAGTTGGAAGGAGGACTTTTTTTGGGCATAACAACTTTGATTTATTGTGCGAATAAAGAAGAGTGTTTGGGTCAAGAAGGAGCCTTTTGTTTCAAATTTATTTTCCTCTTCTTTCATGTGTTTAGAATCAAGGTGTTGTTGCTGGCATAAATATAAATGTGTTTTGTTTTGTGCATATTGATAATAGATAGTTCGTGACTAGCCTTGGTTATTCAAATATAATTTGTTTCCATGGTTAATTCGTGAGTGGTTGCTGATTCAAAACATTGTTAAACATCAGTTGCAAGTTTGATTTGTATGGAAAGGAATGTGTTTTCCTGTGTGAGTAATTAGATTGCAATTAAGATTTAATACAACCTTGTTCATTTATGAACCAGTAATTAATTCATTTTGACTTGGAAGTTTTATATGATGTTTAATCCCCTTTTGTTATGCTCCTGCAAGATAGATTAGAATAGTTAGGACTAACATAAGTATTTAGAATCAGTATAGATAGGATCTGATACATATAGGTTAGTTGTTTCTTTTGTTGATTGAATGGAAGTCTTCCTCCAGGGAACAATCTTTCAACACCGATAATAGTTTATGGGGTCCTTTAAAACCTGTTGAAACTAGCCATTCCAAACGAAAGCAGATCTAATTGGGGTCTACGATCGGGTTAGCTCCCCTTGTTGGCACAGCAAAAATTCACCCTGTCAACAAATTGGTGCTCGAAGGAGGGCCTGAACTACCATCGACAACTTTTCCTGATTTCATCTATAAATTTCACACATGTATTCGAAAATATTAATGCATGGATCGTAAAGGTCGAAAAGGTACCTCCTCCCATTTGGACAAGCCTCATTTCAAAGAAGAAGATGAAGGAAATCTAAGTCCTGTGTTTGGGTCACCCAAGGAAGAGAGACTGTGGGAGTACCCTGTCACTCAGGAACAACCAGTCAGAGTAATTACTCATGCTTACACTCGTTCCCTATCTCAGCTCCCCATCTTTTGGCCCTTACCTCTGACAGCTAAAGGAAAGCCAAAGATCTATCACATAAATGAAAATACATCTACAACCCCTTCTCTTGAAGATATTGTGCTAGAGTCCTTGCAAAGTATCGACACTCCTTGGGAAGAAATTCCTGAGGATCCACTTTTTGAAGGTAATTCCTAGCCTGATTTGGCAAATCCTAACAAAGAACGCCCATAGGAAACCTTCAACCAGAACCTCCCAATCCATAATATGGCTAACGTTCCCCATGCAGGTGGGAATCCACCTCTACCACCTCCTCTAGGTCAACACCCACCTCCTCCAGGGGCACTCCCTCCCTGGCTTGCATAGGATGTTGTAGCAGTGCCTGGGCAGCAGCATCCCTTACTCAAGAACGTAGAAAGAGTATTGCCTAAATTCGACCCTGAGCAGGGAGACACTGCTGATAACCATATTCAATCTTTCTTCCTAGCCGTGCACATGTTGGGGGTAGCCGATGAGGATGTGGTATGTTGCTTTTTCCCTTTTACTCTAATTAGTGTGGCCTCTACATTGTACTTTAGCTTGAGAATAGGATCGATCACCTCATGGGGTGCCTTTCAACAGGCCTTTTTAGACATGTTTGGCGATGAAAAAAAGCCTGTGGCCTTAGTTTTAGAACTATCCCATCTGAAAATGGAAACCAAAGAAAGGGTCAAGGATTTTAACATCTAGTTCAACACTTTGTCCAACAAAATCCCGGCTAATGCTAGACCTATTGATGAGGTGCTCATGGAATTATACATCACTGCTCTTCCTATCCCTACTGCGATGTGGGTCAAGAGAAGTAATGCACAAACCTTACAGGGTGCCATAGATGAAGCAATAAAAGTCGAGAATGAAATGATGAGTCTCACAACATGTCATCATACGACCGAAGACAAGAAAACCTCTCAATCATCTAAGAAGAATAATGGGAGTGATAAAAAAGTGGCTGAGGTCAAAGAAAAGGACACCACAGATGTGGAAGGTTTGCATTGGATCATTAAGAAATTAATGAACAGAGTCATCAATATGAAAATGAATTCTGGAGACTATACAAGTGGGAATGGAGGAGATTGTAACAACATAAAATCCTTCAAACCTTTCTATCGTAAGAAGATAGAAGGTGGTCATGGTCAACTTGTGTTGCCTACTCCACCCAATGAAGGGAATTTAAATATGGAAGAGATGGCTCTTATCGGATTGCTCCTTAACAAAGGAGAACCTATAGTGGAGCTGGAGCTAGAACAAGAAAATGAGGAAGGATACCAAGTAGAAGAGCCCTTGGAAGAAGAATCTCAAATCAATGCACTGTGGGATTTCTATACAAATGAGAATGATGACGGCGAAGGAGATAGTACGACAGAAATCCACACTAATGAAATCCACACACGAAGTAAGGGGCCACTTGCGGGCGTGATGAAGCTTGTAGACTAGACAAAGAAAGATCTTTGCCCTTTGAAGGCATCTACCCCAAAAGTTCCTGTTGAGAAGTGTAGACCTAGTGGTCATTCCAAGACTACTCCAGTTGTGAATTATCCACAGAAAGATAATACATCTCTAACTGCAACGAAGGAGACTCAAAATGGTAAACTCCCTCCTAAGAATGGAAAAATCGGTATTTTTACTCTACCCTGCCCTGTTTATAACATTGATTACAAAATTGTGGATGATATTAAGAAATCTCGAGCTAATATTACATACTTTGATTTGCTAAAATTAACGCAACAAAGAGATCTGCTCTTGAAAGCTATGAATGAATAGAATTGCAAATCTGCCACCATTCCGAGCAGACAAACCAAGAAGTCGACATCTAGACCTGTTAGTACCTCCAGTACAACCCAAACACCATCAGCGATGGAAGCCACTCTGTAAAAAATGAATCAAACCCCCCAAGATGTCAGTGTGGCCATGATAGGAAGGAAATGAAAATCCATGACTCCGCCTTTCCTTATCACATTTGAAATCTTTAACATGAACGTACACAATTGCTTGGTAGATTCTGGTGCCTCATCCACTGTTATGCCTTACGTTGTTTCTAAAGACTTCATGCGATACCCAAGAAAATTGGAACTCGAATTATGCAATTGGATAGAATGAATGTGAAAATAATTGAGGAATTGAAAGATGTGTTGATTCGGATGGCTACCAAACCATAGTACTCACAAGTCATTGACATAGTGGTAGTCGACATACCTCAGGCTTATGGAATGCTACTTAGGAGGGACTGGTCAGCAAAACTAAATGGATATTTCTCAGCTGATTGGTCCCATCTCTTGCTTCCTCAGAAGGGAAAAGGTGATATGCTAAGAGTTGATAGAGAAAGATACATGAAGTATGTGGTGACAGAACTAAATGGCCCCAATGGACCTGTAATGTTTACCAAATCTATCCTTGGGATTTATAGTTTCGACATTTGTGCCATGGAAACTTATTTTGGAAAATTCCATGCAGAGACAGTTGAAGAAACTGCAATAAACACATAGTTGGAAAAACTCCCCTGCAATCCAACTGATGAATTACCCTGTATTATAGTAGATGATAGGACTAATTTCGTAGAAAGTAGTTCAATTGATGTAACATTAGATTCTATATTTTGGACACTCTATTTTGATGGCTCTAACTGCCTTGAAGGTGCAGGTGCTGGGAGCATTCTCATTGACCCACAAGGGAACCAACATTTGATGGCCAGCTGGTTGGAGTTCGTGTGCACCAACAACACGCCAGAATATGAAGGTTTGTTGTAGGGCTAGAAAAAAGCCATTGATATGAAGGTAAAAAATCTTAAAGTTTTTGGTGACTCATAGATAATTGTGGACTAGGTAAGGAAAAGGATACACTGCAATTATCCACACCTGGTAAGATGCCAACATGAGGTATGGAGCTTAATTTACAATTTTGATTCTTTTAATATCACATACATACCTCAAGGGAAAAACCAAGATGCCGATCTGATGGTTGGTATGGCTGCGAAACTTTTTCTTGATCTTAGATTAAACAAGAATAAATATTATGTTGAATTGATTTTCAAACAATCTGTGCTTGATAAAATCTCAAATTGGCAAGTATTCGAAGATGATGAGCAAATCCTTGAGTTCCTACACTGCGAGAAGACATTTAAAAATGCACTCATTGATGAAAAAGAGCATGACAGGTTTATGAATGAGAATGAAGATGAGGGAAAAGATCAGTCCAATATAATTCCCAAGTCATTTGTCAAGATGGAGCACTTGTATGACCTGCATGAGAAATTTAAGAAGCCGACTAACTGCAAAACACATAGCTCATCCATGAAGTATGAGTCGGTCAACCTTGGAACTGAAAAAGACCCAAAAAATGTCAATTTGGGCTCAGGATGCTCTCCACAAGAAAGGAGGGCTGCATTTATTAAGATTGTTATGCTTCTTAACCTACAAAAGATACCCAAATACAGAATATGCGAAGAAAAGAAACCGAGAACACAAAATGGCAATGACTTTATTATTCAGAGAGAAATGTTCACTTGCCTCTTCGAGGGGGCAACCTCCCATAGAGCAGAGCTCGATTACAAAAATAAGACACGATGCTCCTCGCAGGGAGTTACTATCCTTTATATATGACTCCTACAAGTAATACCACGGGTCAATACCGCTTATTACTAATACTATCGGCCCATTTGCAACTAACTATGGTTCCTTTATTAATTGCAGATTAACCACTTACAATCATTAATATGGGCTTTATTGACTCTTAACTATGACGTGCTCCCATTACATAGATAAGGGGGTTAGGGTGGGACCCTAACATTTTCCCTTGTACTCCTTTCCCAAGGCTCATCACTTCCCTAATTTAATCACTCAGTGTCAAGCCAAGTATGATCCTGTACAAAGAACAGTGATGACTCAGGATGGAAAAATCTTGATCACCATTACTGCTCATAGCATAAACCAAATGTTAATGATACCTCCATTTGACTCCCTTATCTTTTTCTCACCAGCAACTCTCATGGACCTTTACAATAAACTCACTTTCCCACAAAGAGCCCTTATCTTTGAACTTTTTCTACCGGAAGATGTTGAATTACCCAAGAGAAAGCCACCTTATCCATCTTATATGTTCCCTGAAGCCACTAGACATATTATCTCTCTGCTGTCATACCTCCTAGGCTATGAAAATGATCAATATGTTGATGAATCCATCCTTGAATTATTTTCCATTTTCAGAAAATAATATCAACCTAATTTCATGTATAATTATATCCAATTTCAAGTTGATAATATACATGAACAATTTATGAATTTTACCACTCAAGGAGTTTTTAGATATAGCTTAGTCATAATCCATTTTGATTTTGTTTCAGTAGGGGATTCATTGCCCATTTAGCTTAACAGACAAGATGAGCAGGGATTGAATCAATCAGTGATTCACTAGACAAAGTTAGTGAAAGAAGCATCATCAAAGTCTACTTTCTCTCATTTTATAGATTCTTTTGTACATCCAGTTCTTCAATTATTCAATATCCAGGTAGAGCCCAGAATTGGAGAAGAGATTAAGATGACATTGCACTTATCAGAGCAGACCAATACTGGTGACTGGTATCTCTACCAGAACTACACTGAGATTAGGATATATGGCAGTGAGTTGGATCCATACAAACTACCTAAGTATGTGCTAATGAGGATATTCTCACTAGAATACATCAGACACATGATAAATATGGATGAAGTCCATTTTTCTCAAGAAAGAAAAAATCACGGTTCAAACTCAAAGCCAATGTAGGGACATTCATTTGTAATACTAGGTTTGCAGGTATAGAGGTCGACAAATTATTGAAGAGTATGAATCTCCATCCAAGATTCAGTTGGTCTTATGATCCTTTTGGTATCATTTAAGCACTAAGATTTCATTTGAAGGCAACACCTTACAACCATACTCCCAGGCCAAAATTGGAGAAGTTTATGAACCAGGAACAGTGGTCTGAAGGAACTCTCACAGAAGCAGATGAACAGGTTATATCCACTCCACAAGTAAAGACTCCAATCATTCAAAATAATCAACATAAAAGATCCAGAGAGGTAACTCAGTCAACCATAGAATTAGTTAAAGAATACTATATAATGCAAAAGAAATTAAACACCAGACTGTCACTGTCATCAAGGAGAAAGCCACAAGAAATCATTGATCTTGGAGATTTAGAAGATTTTTCATCAATAGGGACCATTGATCCCAAGCCTCCTTCTACTTCTTCAACTCCTTCTTCAACTGAACTAATGGAAATTATTTAGTCAACTGAGACCAGCTCAACATAGGATACTAATATCTTCTCAACATTATTGGAAATCAAATAGAAAAGTGAAAGCCCTAAATCACAAGTATACATTCAATTTTGGAAGCAGACATCCCCTTCTCAACACAGACTTCTCTCTTCCTTTGACAATGAAAGAGGAAGGATGCAAATGGAATTTTTGCAAGCTCAAATTCCATTTCCAAAATATACAACAGATTACAAGAAGACCATATTTTCATTTGATGTAAACTAGATACATCCTATTGACCAAATGGATTTGCATAGGAAATCAGGGGAAATGTTATTTTCAACAATGACTACAACTGCCATGTGTCTTTCAAAGCTCAGAACCGCCTTGTCAAATGTGCAGTCATAGCTTAAGATTGAAAAATTGTCGTATTTAGTTAAAGATAACAAATTAGAGTCTTTAGAAGATATTATTATCAAAATTTGATATGATCCCCAAGATTGTAAAGCAATTGAAGAAATACTCTAGAAGAAGATTACAGAGATAACAACTTTGAAGAAATAGTTGAAACTGCCTTCAACTAAGGATCCCCAAACCAAATAGATGGTAGAAAATGAATAGCATAGGGAGGAGATGTTGAAGCTCATTATTGAGAAAAACATACAAATCAAGAAAATGGAAGAGGAAATAGAAAAACTGCTCAAGGAAAAAGAGGCAGCACAGCTTGTTGTGACCTAAGTAACAACAATTCCCATAACAAGTATAGATTTAAGCTCATCTCCTACTAACATTGATTAATCTTTAGCAATAGTTGAAGCAACAAGATTATCATAGGAGTTACAGATACAAAAACAAAAAAATCAAAAGCTACTCAAGAAGTTCCAAGCCCTGGAGTCACAGAAGTTAAAGAATGATACCTTGTATGTAAAGGAAATGCAGAAATCACATAGGTTAGAACAAAGGGTCAAACAATTAGAGAGTAAGACTCTAATGGAAGACAGTTTTGCCCAGGCCAAAGAGGGCATCTGATTAGATATCAACCACTCCATAACAAAAATATGGCCATCTCTTCAAATTATTTTTGAGCAACAAGAATTGATTGCTAGATGCAAGACAAAGATAGATAATCAAAGGGCGGCATTAGGCACAAAACCCAAAGAAGCAGCAAGGATAATCAAAGTATTAAACTCTAAGACAAGGTAATAGTTACAAGAGATAAATACTCCAGATAAGACAGCTACTATTTTGGAAATTAAGAAAGTCCTAATGAAGAAGAATCTATTGACTCATTTGAAAGCAAAGTGTGAAGCTTTGAACATTGCAGTTAAAAGTTTTCATTCTAAATTCAGTATTTTAAAAAAGAAAGGTTTACCAGAGTTAGTGACATCAGATGATCAGCTAGTAAAATCGGATGATTACTATGAAATATTATATACTATTGCAGCAGATAGTAGTCAAGTTGCAGGGATAAAAAGACAAGTTACTGAAAAAAAATAAATAAATAAATAAAAAAAATATAATAATAATAATAATAATAATAAAATAAATTAATTAAATTAAATAAATAAAAATAAATTAATTAAAAATAAATATTAAAAAAATTAAAAAAAATAAAAATGAATAATAATAATAATAATAATAATTTGGAAGCTTTGATCCCTGACCTCACAATCAAATATGAAGTTGGGCATCTTTTTCTCAGTAAACCCAATTTTGAAAGATATACCGAAGTTGATGAGATATTAAGAAGGATGGTAAATTTGGAGATACCAAGTGAGCAGAGGTGGGATCAATTGTGTGAAACAATTGATTAACTTTCCATCCCAAGAAGAAGACAGCACTGCAGTTTTTGAAGGAACGGCCATCAACAACTCCCTACCTAATAGGGACACATCATTCAGCAATTTTCTTTTCATATTTTGTTTCAGTCTATTTTTGGAATCAGTTTATGATATTTTGTTTACTATCCAAACTAGTATAAATAACTCTCTTCTAAGTGTTATTAAAGGTGGTACCTTTCCATAAGCAATTTTGTAAAGCATTTATGTACAAGCTTTTTCTAGATCACTGGTAATAAAGCAAAGGATTCTGAATTTTGTATCATACAATTTCTTTTTCTTCTGTAAGTTTTTCATGTGTTTCATTCATTCTATTAATTCTGCATATGCTTAAGTTTTATAGAGATATCAGGTGAGAATAAATGTGTTACAATTATTCTTAAAATTCCTTTTGAAGTTATTATCATAAAGAGATTGAGATATTGGACTGTCTGTCTGAAAAACTCCCTCTAAATCATAAAGTTGTTAGTATCTTATGTAATTTTAAAGCATGTTTTGTTTAACTTTTGAACATTGGACAAAGCTTTTCCCACTTCTGATGATTTATCTTTCTGTCTGAAATTTAAAGCAATCATATCTCCTTACTATTCTTTCTGTGCACCTTATAAATTTAAATCACTGTGTGAAGTTAAATAGCATCCCTTTGGTTATTTATTAGTACTATCTAAAAGAGTTAAATACATCATTCTTATAGTTTGTTCTGTGTATTGGTCCTCCACAAAAACCAAAACCAAAACCCCAAAACAAATATCTTAGATGCGCTGGCATGATCAATTGACCATTATCATCTCAGAGGTACAACATCAATTTGGCGTCGTTGTCGGGGACTCGACTTTGATTAGTTGTCCTGGGAAAATGATATAAATCATATTCCTTTAAAGGTGACTAAAGGACTATATAGGTCAAAATTCTTCACCTAGCGACTACACTATGCCAAACTGGCACCTTTTAAGCACACTAGATCCCATTTTGAATCTGACATTGTTAGTCCTTTGTCAGATCCAAAAAAACTTGTGAGAAGGGCCAATTCCAAAAGAATACTTCAACCATCTTCTTCTTCTTTAGCCCTACAGTCTGAAGATATATTATCATCAGATCCCTTTAGCAACATTCCATCCAATCCAGATTGGACACAAATATCACCTAGGGTTTCTAAACTTTTAGACAAGGGAGTTGATTTTAAATCAGCTTTCCTTATTCAATCACTTGAAACTTGTCAAGAACCCCCACTACCATTAGGATCACCTAAATCTGAGTATGAATTGGGTGTTAATTTACCTAAATACAAAGCTACAGACTTCATATCCCCCACTACTTATTCATTCCCTTCTACTTCTAAAAAACCAGAAGAAACCTTCTATGTATACTCAAACCCACTCTTTGAAACAAAAGAGGACATTCACTCATAGGTTCAAAGGCTAGTTATTAGAACTCCCTTAAAATCATTTAGAGGATCTCCTCCTTCATCTCCTCCTTCTTCACCTCCACACAAATATACACCTTCTCTATCAACAGCTTCCTATTTTTCTTCTTCATCATCTACACAATCACCTCATACACCATCTTCTACTATGGCATTCCAACCCATTATACAGGCTAGATATGCAGCTTTAGCTTTGCCTCAAAACCTCGATGCACTCCCTCCTAGATATTTAAAACACCTTCCTAGATATAATGGAGAAAATGGTTCCTCAGCTAAAGACAATCTTCAAGCATTTCTAGATCTTGCAGATAATATGAACATAGAACAAGAAAATGTTTATATGAGGTTGTTTGTCCAATCTCTTGAGAGAAATGTGAGAACCTAGTTTAGACAGTTACCTGCAAATTCCATTAGATCTTGGGAGGAGTTAACAAATATATTCAAAAACCAATGGGGTATGAAGAAATATGATCTTTACTTTTTAACTGAGTTTGAAGAACTAAAACGAAACTTTAGTGAACCTATAGTTGATTTTATTAAAAGGTTCAACAAACTTTACCATAAGATGCCCCCTGATTGCAAACCCCCTGTAGCAACAGGAAAATCTAGGTTTTCAAAAGCCTTTGAAGATGATTTTGTTGTAATGTTAAGAGAAAGAACTTCTAGGACTCTTGAAGACATGCAGACTAATGCTATAGAGGTGGAAGCAAATAGGGTTTCCTCAGCCACCTTAAAATCCAAAGAGGAAAAGGCCCAAAGAAAGCTTAAATCTAAAACTAAAGATTCCAAAATTGATGAGATCACTTCACTTCTTAGAAACCTATCAAATATAATTTCCAAGATTGAAACTCAAACCAGAACAATTCAACAAATGATCACTCCACCTCAAAATCAGAGTCAAGGTCAATACAAAAGAGCTCCACAACTACAAATTCTTCAAAGACCTAGTAATGATCAACATGTTCCAACTCCTTTGTTAATCGATGATCAACAGCCTAATGACAATACAATTACTATCACTGTAGACATTAACAATATGGATACCTCTTCTTGTCATACCATTATTGTTCCTCTTTCACAAAATAAACAAGTTCAAGAAGATTAAGAATCCTCATAGGTTTCCAAATACCATGCCTTCTCTGAATTCCTAATTGCATAGCTAAACAAAGGATATGATCTCAAACCTAGACTTGGCCCTAGAAGACTTCCTAAGGAACCTCCAATAATTGAACCTCATATCAAAGCTATTGAAACTCAGACAACTACTATTCGACCATTAAATCAATCAACTGATACAGCTCAAATTGATAAAATTGTCTTAACTATGTTTAGCATTGAAAAGGAGTTAGAAAGAGTTAAGATCCCTATACCACTTTCAAAACTCTTAAAAAAACCCTAGATATAAAAATCAAGTTTCCAAATGGATACAAAACATGTATGTTGATGCTAAAAGCGATGTCATTAGCCTTCAGGATGAAAGACCAGCAATTATCTTTGGTCCTAGCTCAGATATGATAGATGAAATAGTACCCCCTTTGTGTGTCACACTAAAGGCAAATGATTCCATGTTATACAAATGTATGCTAGATTCTAGAGAATCACATAATCTCATGCCAAAAACCATCATGGATCATTTAAATCTTGATATAACTAGATCCTATCATGATTTATACACCTTTGATTCCAAGAGGGTACCTTGTCTAGGATTGATTAAGGATTTAGTAGTCACTCTTGCCCAGATCCCAGTAAAAAGCATAGTATTAGATATAGTTGTCGTTGATATCCCTCCCAAATTTGGAATTCTCCTTTCAAGGTATTGTTGTGCCAAATTAGGGGGAACTCTTCAGATGAACATGTCTTATGCCACTATTCCAGTTTATGGGGGAGAACAACTTAGGTTGTATAGAAAAGTTAGATTTGTGCACACTATGTGCAAAACAGATCAACCAAATAACCACCCCATCTATGCTATTGATCAATATTTCGGATGCTTTCAACTCTCTTCAAATCGCATACATGAATCTCAAGTAAAAATTGAATATGTAATTGAAAATCCTATATCAAATCAAACTGATGTGTGGAAGTTGTTCTTTGATGGTTCTTGTACAAAAGATGGAGCAGGGGATGGGGTAGTACTAATCTCACCAGAATAGGAAAACATTACACAATCATGTAAACTTGATTTTGAAGTTACCAACAATGTAGAATAATATGAGGCTTTCCTTCTAGGACTACAGTTATCCAAGAGTTTGAAGGTACACAACTTGAGTGTTTTCACTGACTCTGAACTCATTGTAAGACAAGTTAGAAATCTTTGCCAAACAAAGAATCCTACGCTTAGGTCTTCTCTAAATGAGGTTTGGGATTCCATTGAAATTTTATTTAATGCCTTAAATATAACTTATGTCCCTAGAAATGAAAATATACATGCATATTCTTTGGCTGTCTCTGCAAGCTCATTTAAGATTCCTAATTAAACACAAGTGTTATGCCAAATTTAGGTCAAATACAAGTAGGGAAAATTTTAAGAACCACCCTGAATTTATATGTGTAATAAATGGGTTAATCCCCATGATACATAGGAAAAATGGGAGGCGATTTTATCAATAATATAATATGTATATATAATTTTTTTGGCAAATCTCTCACCAGATTATATTATTTTGTACAATGTTGAAGATTCTTTCACTGAATTATAAAATATTGTAAGATCTTGGCAAATATTTTACTGAATAATAAAACATTGCGAAGTCTTGGCGAATGTTTTGTTAAAGTATGAAACCATATATGATAATAAGAAAACATATTCATTAAACTGTAATATACTAATATACATGTTTGGAAAAAGAAACATAGTTTTCTCTTCCTACAAAAATGTTCCAACTTTCAGTGGTCGTGTTTGTCAAAGTTCTTACAATACACTCTTTCATATCCTTCTATTAGTTTTGATAATATTCCACAACAAAGTTCTTGTAGGCGTTGATATTGACAATGAGTTTTGTAAAGGTAGGAGAGATTAATCTTTTCTCTACAACTGATCCAGGTGGATTTTGGTGGTCGCCCACCTATCCCATTTGGACCCCCACAACTGTCTCTTTCAGTTTCCGTAATTGTAGCACAATTTGCTATTTTTAGCAGTTTTTTCGGGTCCTGAACTTCCGGAGCCATTTTGAGGCCCTAAACGATGTTTTTTGGGAAATCTGGGGGCAACATGGGTCCATGGACCGATGTTGCCCTTCCCAAAGTGGTAGTGCTCGGATAGATATTTCTAACGAGCTATTGTACACGTCAAACAGAGATCGTATGCCAAAATTACGACCCCAGGAAATTGATGTACCAATTTACCCAAACAGGGCCCACAATTTGGCGTTTCATCTTCTAGGGTTAGGTTTTGGGATGTGAATGGTTTTCCATTGTTTCTCAACAATAAATAGGCCTTCGAGCCTCATTGTAACAAAGTTTAGAGGCATGTAGCCACCACATCTCTTCTCAGAGATAAGCTACCATCGCCCTAGCTGGTTTATTTCCATTTCTGGTTGTAAGCATATTTTCAATAGTTTCCATTAATGAAATGAAGTATTATTTCCGCTGCATCTTTGTGTATATGGTTACCTCTGTATTTTGTTGCATTCTTGTTTAAATCCAGATCAACAACTTTTATCAAGCTACCACTTTTTTTGAGTTATAGAATTTCTTTCTTATTCCATAGACTCCAACTGTGAGATAAAAAAAACACATCAAGTTTGTTTACCCCAACACGCCAACAAGTAGCAAGCCCCCACTATATTATATAAGAAAGTATTAGGTATCCCAAAGGCTTAAAGGGGATCTAATTGAAAGAAGTGACCATTGTGAGAATCCTTCCAATCAATATATGAATATATAAATGTAGATTCATTATTATTTTAATTGGAAATCTTCAATCAAATAATAAAATTTAATTACGTCTCTTCTAATCTAAATTGTTTATTAGCATAATTCACTACCCTCATGGGTCTCAATTTTTTTAACAACGTTGTAACATGTAGATTAATTTCCTTTTTGGTGAACAATCTCCACCTTTTAGGAAAATATCTAAATTGTTTATTAGCATAATTCACTACCCTCATGGGTCTCACTTTTTTTAACAACGTTGTAACATGTAGATTAATTTCCTTTTTGGTGAACAATCTCCACCTTTTAGGAAAATATGGTGTAGTGGTTCCAACCCCTACAGATCATTAGGACAAACTAAGAATAGCACAGATGATGAAAGGTTGTACAAACCAGCTTATTTTCCAAACAACTAATCCAACATCAATACCTAAACCTTTTCATGAAGATATAATATTGAGAATGTTTGAAAAATGGTGAGAAATATTCTGCGAGGGTGATGCGGAAACAGTGATAAGGTTTCGTTGTTTTGAATTTTTTTTGTTAAATCAGAAAAAGTTAAAAACCAATATTAATGGAGATATTGGTATCTTTTACTAAATTTTGTGAAGCGACTAAATGTAGCTTTATCCATTCACCTTAAGATATTTTTACAATATAATTTCCTAAGTCTATTTAATATCTTCATTATCATAAAAACCAACCTATATCCATCTTAACTCCATATCTACCACTCTCAGGGGGATGAAATCTATTTATCCCTATGAGCACTTGGTAGACCCAGAATTAAGATGGATCTAAGATGATAGAATTTCCCCTTTAAATAGTCTATGCTCACATGAATACTATGGTATTACCATGGGTCAATACCATGGGTTATCATAAACCTAGAGCTTAAAAATTATTATTAGTAATTTATAAAATTTAATAAAATTAATAATTGATTTTTATTTTATTGTTTATTTTAACTAGGTTAAAATGTTTAACATACATTAAATTACAACATCCATTTTAACTCTTGATCCACCAAGCCCTGAGAGGGATCGGATATTTTTTCAATCTATGCTAGTTTGCATATCACGATATTTGATCCCACTCGAGGCTTAGTAGATCCAGAGTAAAGATGGATCTATGCTGGTTTAATTCCCCCATTTAAATAGGCTACATTCCACATGAATAACATGGCTCAATACCATGTGCCATTTTTATTTTTATTAATACTAATATTAGGGTTAATAAAGTTTTTTTGCATGGTATTAATAATAATCTAACCCATGGTATTTGGCCCATGGTATTTTGCCCATAGGTTTCACCTAAATATAACACATTTTTTTAGTGTTCGTAAATATAAGGTGACTTATGGAGTAAATATTAAAAAAAAAAAATGCTTTATTTGTTTACCATAGCTCTCGTTTATTTATATTTTTATTAATTCACCATACCTCTTTTACAAATATGGTATTTGGCCCATATGATTCACTTAAATAAAACCTCTTTTTTGAGCCTTCATAAATAGAAACAGGGTTATGGACTAAATATAAAAAGAGGTTTTATTTATTTACCATACCTCCACTTTATTTATATTTTTATTTGTTTACACTCTTGCATGTATATAAGGTGACTTATGGAGTAAATATAAAAAAAAAAATGCTTTATTTATTTACCATAGCCTCTCGTTTATTTATATTTTTATTAATTCACCATACCTCTTTTACAAATATGGTATTTGGCCCATAGGATTCACTTAAATAAAACATATTCTTGAAAATTAGGGTGAATGGAAGGTTGTAACTCCTAATTTCAAGGGCTAAATTTACCTTTTTTACCCTCTCCCTTAAAATAAGGTGGGATATTTGAGGCAATTTGTAAAAATGTACTATGTTACAAAATATTCGCCCATAAAAAATTTAAAACCCCTTAATTTCACCTAAGGGCGAAAAATTTTCCATGAATACAAGCCATCCATACCAGATAACCAAAAGCATTGGCAGGTGCTTGAGGATGATGAACAAATAAAATATTTCCTTCAAGTTGTAGGTGAATTTTCTCTTCTACAAATTGATGAAGACAATCTTGACATGATTAATCCTCAAATTAATGATGATCCAAAACCAAACTGCAAGTTGTAGGTGAATTTTCTCTTCTACAAATTGATGAAGACAATCTTGACATGATTAATCCTCAAATTAATGATGATCCAAAACTAAACTCCAAGATTCCAGATCGTGACATCATACAATTATCAAACAACTTCATTCCTAAAGGGTTAATTCCTTTAGATAAATTATTCGATTATAATGATGTCCCTCGAAACCCTCCATCCATCTCTCCTGAAGATGACATTGAAAAAATCAACATTGGAACTCAAGAACAAGTACAAAATATAAAAATATATGCATCTTTAACCCTAGAAGTTAAAAATGAATATCTTAAGTTACTTAAAAAATACAAATATGTTTTTTCTTGGTCTTATGCTGATATGACACATCCCTCATTGAACATAGGATCCCATTAAAAACTAAAGCTAAACCCTACCAGCAAAAACTTAGAAGAATTAACCCAGTTCTTCTGCCAACTATTGAGAAAGAGCTTAAGAAAATGTTAGATGCACAAATTATTCTTCCACAAAGATATTTTAATTGGATTGCCAACCTAGTACCTGTCAAGAAAAAGAATGGTGCAATTAGACACTGTGTTGATTTTAGAAACTTAAATAAATCATCCTTAAAATATAACTATTCCTTACCTAAAATGGATCAGTTACTTCAACAAGTTTCTGGAGCTAACAGACTTTCTATGTTAGATTATTTTTCTGGTTATAATCAGATTATGGTTGAAAAGGAGGATAGGGAAAAGACTGCCTTCACAACACCTTGGGGTAATTTCATGTATGCTAGGATGCCTTTCGGTTTGACAAATGTAGGAGATACATTCCAAAGAGCTATGGATATAGCTTTTGTAGGCCAGGTAAAAAAAATTCCTATTATTTATCTTGATGATATTACGGTCTTTTCTAATTTTGATAAGAAACATTTAAAGCACATGATGAAGGTTTTTGAAAGATGTAGGGAATTTGGAATATCGTTGAATCCAAAGAAGTCTCTATTTTCTATCACAGAAAGGGAAGTTGCTTGGCCATATAATTTCTAAAACTTAATGTAGTCATTGATCCAAACAGCGTATCAGCCATTTAGACATTATCATTACCAAGAAATAAAAAGGAAGTTCAGGCTTTTCTTGGTAAAATCAACTTTTTAAGAAGAGGCATACCCAATTATGTTGAAATTGTCGAAGATATAACTGATATGCTTAATAAGGGTCATGAAGTTAAATGGATTATCTCTTCTAGACATGCATTTGATCAAATCAAGAAAGTTATTTCTGAAGCTCCAACCTTGGCCAGTCCTGATTATACCAAATCATTCAGTATCTTTTCCTTTTCCCCTGAAACAACCGTTGTTGTTGTTTTACTAAAAAAGAATGAAGATTCCCATGACCAACCTATAGCCTTTTTCAGCAAAGTCATGAGAGATGTTGAGCTCAAATATGACATAATTGAGAAGTTGGATTATGCCCTAGTCTAGTCTTTGAAATCTTTTAGGATGTATGTTCTACATTCAACCATCATAGCCTATGTCCCCAACAGTGTTGTTAAGATTGTTCTCACTCAACTAGATACTAATGGGAGGAGAGGTAGATGGATCACTCAAATTTTGGAGTATGATCTAACTATCAAAACCACAAAACTAGTAAAGGGTCAAGGATTAGCTAAGCTTCTCGCTGAGTCCGACTGCAAAGTGCTAGGCATAAACTCTATTTTGGAGATACCAGGGGAGAATCCAAAAGAACCTTCCCAAAATTTAAATGAGAAGAATCCACAAGAACCTTCTATCTATGCAGAAGGGAAGAATCATCAAGAACCTTCCCAACATCTTGAAGAAAAGAATCCACAAGAACCTTTACCTTCAGATCAAACCATTTCTGTACATATTAATGAGAAATTTCTTTCATCAAATTGGTATCAAGATATTGTAAATTTCTTGATTCATTTTAAATGTTCTGCTTCATTTTCAAAAAGTCAATGTAAAACTCTCAATTTGAAAGAATTCAAATACTGTATCATAAATGAAAATCTGTACTGGAAAGACCCACTCACTATCTTTTTATTATGCTTAACAGAATCAGAGACTAAAGGTATCATTGATCAGTTTCATGCAGGCTTTTTTGGAGGACATTATGCATGGAGGGAAACAGCATATAAAATATTAAGGGTAGGATTTTATTGCCCAACATTGTTCTTACAAGTAGGAGCAAAGGTCAAAAGTTCTATCCCTTGTCAGATGTTTGTTGGTAAGAAAAATTGCCATCTCTTCCACTAATCCCAACACTGGTCTCTGCACCTTTTCTCCAATGGGGATTAGATTTTATTGGAGAGATTCATCCTACTTCAAGAAATCAACATAGATGGATTCTAACTGCAACAGACTATTTTACTAAATGGGTGGAAGCAATTCTAGTAAGAAATTTGACTAATGTAGTAGTGATCAAATTCATTGAAGAAAACATTTTATCCAAGTTTGGTTGCCCAAGCCAGATTGTTACTCACAATTCCAAAACATTTTCCAGTGTTAAAATGATTGATTTTTTCCAGAAATGTCATATTTTGTTACACCATTCAACTCCATATTCTCCTCAAGGTAATGGTCTTGCAGAATCATCTAATAAAAGTCTTATAAAGGTTATCAGAAAAACTTTAGCATATCATAAAAAGAGCTAGGACACTCATCTAATTTATGCAGTCTCGACCAACAGGATTACTCCAAAGAGATCTACTGGAAAATCTCCTTTTCAATTAGTTTATGGAAATATGCAATTTTCTCTAGCAACTTGGCTTTCCCTGTTTTAAAGTTTCTACAGGAAATAACTATTGAACATGGTGATTTTTCAAGGAGGATAAATCAAATCATTGAACTAAATGAGAACAAAGATGAGGTCCAATATAAATTGAAAAAATATCAGAATAAAATGAAGAGCCTATTTGATAGAAGAGCCAGGGAAAGGGACTTCAAGGACGGAGATTTGGTTCTAAGATGGGATTACAAAAGAGAAGACAAAGGAAAACAAGGAAAGTTTGACAACCTATGGTTTGGGCCTCTAGATATTGTTGAAGTAAAAGGGAACAACGCTTTTGTGTTACAAAATCTAGAGTGACAATATTCCACATTTCTTGTTAATGGAAGATTTCTGAAGCATTATATTCAGTATTGAGAAGTTGAAATATATTTTACTACCATCATTGTAAAAAGTCTGGTTTTATTTTACTTTTCAACTATCAGTGTGAAGGCACATGGATCTGCAAGTTCTCTGCATTCTACAAGAGAAAGCAGTCTTGAGTTGAAATTGATGTTGTAGCTCTTTTATTTTTTATAAGTTAACCATTAGTTGAAAAAATCAAAATTCCATAGAAGAAATGATAAGTTAGGATATGGACCAAAAAACAAAATTGAAAATAAAAAAATTTAGGATTTATTATTATTTCAGGTTCATATCATAAAAAAATATAGGGTAGTTGCTCTAAAAAAGGAAGGAAAATAAAAAATGTTAGATAAGTAATAAAATAAAATATTTTCTTTAGAAAAATTAATTAACGATGCTAGTTCAAACACGTCTTCGAAATTGTTGTTTAGTTTAAAAATAATGTTTAAATCCTTAATCAAGGTTTAAACAACGGAAACGAAAAAAAGTCAAATCAAGCATCGAATAACCATTGGGCACCTTTCAATGGATATGATTCACTCCGCCCGTATCAACGGCAGAGGAAGCTTTTTGGCCCCCCTTCAGACGTTTCTTGTTAATGCGAGGGGGAGGGGGGGTCTGAAAAGCAGTTTTAATGGCTGCCATTTTTTGCTACATGGCATTCCCATAGTATTTCGGGCCCCCAAAGCTCAAAACTGAAAACCACTGCACCCCCCCACCCCCCGAAATTTCACCAGTGGTTTTCCTCCATCCAACCGTTGACCTTGTTCTCGCACCATGTCATAGACCCGTTATCCCTTCCTCCATTCACAACATTGCACGTCACTAGTCCATTATATCTAGCCCATTCTCCACCAGTCGTTACCAACCTCAGTTAATTGTTTAATGTCCCGTTAGACATTAATTCTCGCTCCTCTGCAAATTAATTGCCTACAACTAGATTTAAATGGAAAATTAAGCCTGATTTCATTTATAAATACCCCATGGCTCTACATTTTACCACTTTTTTGCTTTCATCCTATCACCTAAAGCCTTTTTCGCTCTGTGTATTTTCCCCTGTCATCCGTCTTTCAATTAAAGTAGTTTCCAAATCCCTCACCCACAGAAAAATGACGCTTAAGGCTAAAACACTGAAAGTTGTCAAAGAAGGAAATCCATCTACAACATTGCTTGGTTTAGATCACCTTCCCCTTATAGACTCCATTTTCAAAGCTACTGACTATGAATGCGAATTTGATTTCCACGAATTGCATTTATGGTTAAAGAAGAAATATGTTGATAAAGAGGATCCCATTCGTTTCTGAGAGACTTTTTCCCTTGTACTCCTTTCCCAAGACTCATCACTTCCCTAATTTAATCACTTGGTGTCAAGCTAAGTATGATCCTGTACAAAGAACAGTGATGACTTAGGATGGAAAAATCTTGATCACCATTACTACTCAGAGCATAAACCAAATGTTAATGATACCTCCATCTAACTCCCTTAGATTTTTCTCACCAACAGCTCTCATGGACCTTTACAATAAACTCACTTTCCCTCAGAGAGCCCTTATCTTTGAACTTTTTCTACCAGAAGATGTTGAGTTACCCAAGATAAATCCACCTTATCCATCTTCTATGTTTCTTGATGCCACTAGACATATTATCTCCCTGCAGTCATAACTCCTGGACTATGAAAATGATAAATCTATTGATGAATCCATCCTTGGATTCTTTTCCATTTTCAGCAAATAATACCAACCTACTTTCATGTATAATTGTAGCCAATTTCTGGTTGATAATATACATGAACAATTTATGAATTTTACCACTCAAGGAGTTCTTAGATATAGCTCATTCATAATCCATTTGGTTTTGTTTCAGCAATGAGATTCATTGCCCATTCAGCTTAACGAACAAGATGAGTAAAGAGTGAATCAATCACTGATTCACTGGACAGAGTTAGTGAAAGAAGCATCATCAAAGTTTACTTTCTCCCATTTTATAGATTCTGTTGGAAATAATACTAAGAGGGGGGATGAATCCATATTATCAAGTCAAACAATTTTTCATTTTCAAACTTATATATATACGCTACTTCAGATATGTGAACCTGCGTATACACGCAACTGTGTCTAAAGCAACTAGCGTATATCCAGTAAACTTAAGATTTAGTTAATCCATTTGATCTTTAATCAGTGCATCAGAACTTCATTAACCATAAGAACAGTAAATAGGTGCAGTAAAAAGAACAGATCATCACACATATGAACAGAAGATATAAGGTGGAAACCCAGTGTGGGTGAAAACCACCTGCTGCAACGCATCTCTATCTTCTTGTTAATAAGAAACTTATTTTTACAATATTTTTGTACTGGTGTAGTCTTATACTAGTACGCAGGCTTCTACTTGCAGAAGGCTACAACCTTCTCTCATTTTTCAACTTCTCCTAGAAGGGAGCTACAACCCCCTTAGCTCTTGTACTAGCTGATGTACTAGTACTAGGCGCTGACCTACAGAAGGCTACAACCTTCTCGTTTCCTTCAGGGACCATGTTTCATAAATTTTTAGACTAGATCCATGAATAACATCAATCAAACATCAAATGTATATGCATCAACCAATCCCTTTTGCACCAACAAAAAACTGAATCAATCAATCACTTCTCTAAATGTTGTAACTAGAATACAGTAATAGTAACCAGATATCAATCCTGAACCCAAAATACTGCAGTAATAAACAGAGGTAGCTAAAACATATTTTTATGAGGTGTATGCTACTTAAATATGAAGAACCTGCATGCATACGCTTCTGTATTAAGGCAAACCTGCATATACGTTGTTTTTCATTACCTAACCAGTGTGTGTACACCCCTTTTCTATGTCGAACCTACGTACAAATATATAAAATATAATTTACCCTTTTCAATTATTCAGACATCGGATTTATAGATCAATTCATGCGCCAAATATAACAGATCAAAATCACACAAAGATACTTCTCTTCAAGCCTTGAGATCTTGACCCATTCATAGAACTTATCCTTCTTCCAGCACTTAGGTTCCTCCTTGATTCAAATCCAGTTATGCACCATAACCTAATGACCAGTATTCTAGATCTTTCTCTTCATAAGATATTGAATACTTGAGTGCCTTTGCCTAATGATCTCCTTCCCCTTTTATAGTCTTAGGCCTTGCTCAATACCATGGTCCAAAACCACTTAGAGCCAGTACCTGGGGCCAAATTCCTAGGTTCAACACTTCGGACGAGATACCATGGTCCAAAACCATAGGTCCAAATACCAAGGACCAAAAACCATGGACCAAAAACAAGTTTCCCACATGTACGCGCTTTTTCTTCCGTGAAAGTGCATGAATACGCATATGCACCTTTTGATAGGCGATCCTGCGTGTATACATAGCTTGGTTAAGAGGAACCTACGTATATCTATTTTTCCTTCATTTTGAGAGACTGAACTGTGATTTTTCATTTGAGTGAGTTGCCATCAAGGACAACACCTGTGTCATAGTACCAAACCTGTGTCATGATGCCAACAATCTCCCCCTTTGGATTTGATGGCAACCCTAAGTCACTCAAAGTCATTCTCCTCCTTTTTCATCAAGGGCAAAGGGTTATGCTCCCCTTGAGTTCATTCTGAAATATCTTCTCTGCTGTGCTGTCCATGCTTCCCCTGACTGTAGGCAAGATCTGCAAAAAGATGTTCTATAAGAAAGAACATGACTTTATGCATCATAAATGACCTTCCTATCACCAAAGGCTCATACATACATCCATCTCCCAACCAAGTGGGGATATACCAATATTGACTCATCCACCCAACCAAGTGGGGATACACCAAAAGTTTACACATGATAAAACAAGAATATTACATCATCCATCCCAGGCATAGTGGGTAAACCAAAATAGACCTTGATAATAAAAGAAATACATGAAATAGAAACTAAATATCTAAGACAAGACTATGATAGTCATCAGCAACTATCATCAACAGTATTTTTCAATCATCATCTAGACCAGCAACCATGATGTCCCTTTGCACCTATTCCACCTAAATCAAAAACAATTGTGAAGTAGTACCAAGATCTTCTAAGCTAATGCCAACAATGCATTATTAGAATTAAATGCTCCCCCTGAACCTGTGCCAGATGGTCTTTTTCAAACCCATATCAGACTCTTTTCATCCTAAGTCTAGCCCACTGATATTCTTCAAATTAACATATACGCGACTGTATCCACAGAAACCGGCATATGTACGTAGATGCTCCTCATGAAACTCGCTTACAGCCACTTTTCTCTGAAACAGATAAGTTTCAATAGCAAGATGATGCATCAACTACTCCCAGCTTCTATCTGAGGTGATCAAATGTCTCCCTGGGTAGTGATTTGGTGAATATATCAGCAACCTATTCCTTGGAGGGAACATACTCCAATTTGGCCTTTTGTTCAAGCACTTGTTCCCAGAGAAAATGATATTTGATAGGTATGTGCTTGGTCTTTGAATGCATGACTGGATTCTTTGAAATATTTATTGCACTTGTATTATCACATAAAATGGAGATAGGTGGAGTACAAGTGATTTGAAAGTCTTGTAAAGTTTGCATCATCCAAAGGAGTTGTGTGCAGTAAGATGCAGTAGCCACGTATTCTGCTTCAACTGTAGATAATGCAATTGAACTTTGTTTCTTGCTGAACCAAGATACTAATCTGGAACCCATAAACAATGCACCACCACTAGTGCTTTTTCTTTCATCCACACTTCCTGCCCAATCTGCATCTGTATATGCATGAAGGGTGAGATCTGTATCTCTAGGATACCATAAGCCATAGTATTGTGTTCCTTGAAGATATTTGAAAATCCTTTTAACCACCTAAAGGTGTGCTTCTTTTTGATTTTCCTGGAATCTTCCAACTATTCCCATTGCATGCATGATGTCTGGTTGGGTACCTATCAGATAGATCAGACTACCAATCATGGATCTATAGGTTGGTTGATGTACTGTTGTTGTATCATCATTTGCGTTGAGGCTACATCTTGTTACCATAGGGGTGCATACTGGTTTCGAATCTTCCATGCCATATTTCTTCAAGATCTGCTTGAGGTACTTGGTTTGTGATAGAAAGATACCGTCTTTGTTTTGTTGGACTTGCAAACCAAGAAAACATGTCAACTCACCAAGCAAGGACATTTCAAATTCTTTCTGCATCGCCATGGCAAAGTTTTGACTCATGGCTTCTTCATTGCTACCAAAGATGATATCATCAACATACACAACAAGTATTAGCAATTTATCATTGTCAATTTTTATATATACATTGCTATCTACTAATCCTTTTGAAAAACCTTGTTTATGGAGGTATTTGTCTAGATGATATTACCAAGCTCTTGGGGCCTGTTTAAGACCATAGAGATCCTTTCTGAGTCTGCATACAAGTTGTGGATCATTTCCAAGGATGAATCCATCTGGTTTCTCAATATACACTTCTTCATCTAAGTCTCCATTTAGAAAGGAAAATTTCACATCCATTTGATATACTTTGAACTTCTGAAAGCTAGAAAGAGCAAGGAACATTCTTATGGCTTCAAGTCTAGCAACCGGTGCAAAATTTTCTTCGAAGCCTATACCTTCTTGTTGAGAATACCATTTATAAACAAGTATGGCCTTATTTCTAATAACATCTCCATTTTCATTCAGCTTGTTTTTGAATATCCATTTGATCCCTATGACATTCTTATCATTAGGTCTATGAACCAATTCCCAAGTGTTATTCTTTTCAATCTGCTCAAGTGCTTCATTCATGGCCTTGACCCAGCATCCATCTTTGCATGCTTCACTTACATTTCGTGGTTCGACGAAGGAGAGTAATGCTAGATAGCTTGATGCTTCTGTTATAGTTCTTCTTGTTTGAACACCTGCCTATTTTTGCCCCAAAATTTGAGTCTCTGGATGATTCTTATGTACGTACCTGGATGGAGTCTTTTCTTCTACCCTTATCTATTCTTCTGGTATCTCATTGGTTTATTCTTCATCATTATTCTGATTTGAAGTAGAAGGATAGTCATCTTCATCTTCAAAATCTTCAGTTTTTATCTGCTTTGGATTGTCGCTTGCTTCATCAACCACCACATCAATACTTTCAACAAATTTTCCAAGTCTTTTATTGTAACACTTATATCCTTTACTTCAGGAAGAGTAACCAAGGAGAATGCCTTCATATGCTCTAGGTTCAAATTGCCAAGGTTTTCATCAGTCCTTTTGATGTAACATTTTCTTCCAAAAACTTTGAAGTATTTTACCATAGGGGTCTTACCATACCAAAGTTCATGAGGGGTTTGAGTATTGTTTACCCAGATGTTTGTTTTGTTGAGAATAGTAATGGCAGCAAATGCAGCGTCACCCCAAAAGGTTTCAGGAGTTCGAGACTCGTCAAGAATAGCACGAGCCATTTGTTGAACAATTTTGTTCATCCTTTCCACTACTCCATTTTGCAAAAGATTCCTTGCAGTAGAGAATTCCCTTCTTATTCCATGTTCTTCACAAAAGTCAAAAAATTCATCCGAGGTAAATTCCCCTCCTCGATCAGACCTAAGGAATTTGATTCTGCGATTTGATTCATTTTCAACCAAGGCTTGAAACCTTTGAACTTTTCAAAAGCTTCATCTTTATGCTTCATAAGTCCTATCTAACACATCATGGAAAAGTCATCAATGAACAATATAAAGTATTCTTCTCCTGGAGGTGAATTTTTCCTTGATGGACCACATAAATTAGTATGGACAAGTTCAAGTGGCCTACTAGCTGATCTTTCCTTCTCAGGGAAATTAGTTCTGGTTTTCTTACCAAACTAACATGATTTGCATATTGTATTGTATGGAATTCTGATGCCAGGGAGATAATGAACTACCTGATATTTGAATGCTTTCCTTATCTGAGGGAAGCTTAGATTCCCCAACCTTTTTTGCCATAGCCAGTGTTCATCATTCTTGCTTAGATAGCATTTTTGTTGTCCTCCCTTGAGTATGTATAAATTATTTGGAGTTCTTATGCCTTTGATCATTTTTTCTCCTGTATCAAGCTCACAAACAATACATCCATTTGATCGAAATATTACCTCATTTCCTTGATCACACATTTGGCTAACACTGAATATATTATGCTTCTCCACACATAGATTTGGCTAACTAATGAACCTGATGATTTTTCAAGGAGGATAAATCAAATCATTGAACTAAATGAGAACAAAGATGAGGTCCAATATAAATTGAAAAAATATTAGAATAAAATGAAGAGCATGTTTGATGGAAGAGCCAGGGAAAGGGACTTCAAGGAGGGAGATTTGGTTCTAAGATGGGATTACAAAAGAGAAGACAAAGGAAAACATGGAAAGTTTGACAACCTATGGTTTGGGCCTCTAGCTATTGTTGAAGTAAAAGGGAACAACACTTTTGTGTTAGAAAATCTAGAGTGACAATATTCCACATTTCTTGTTAATGGAAGATTTCTGAAGCATTATATTCAGTATTGAGAAGTTGAAATAGATTTTACTACCATCATTGTAAAAAGTCTGGTTTTATTTTACTTTTCAACTATTAGTGTGAAGGCACATGGATCTACAAGTTCTCTGCATTCTATAAGAGAAAGCAGTCCCGAGTTGAAGTTGATGTTGTAGCTCTTTTATTTTTGACAAGTTAACCATTAGTTGAAAAAAAAAAAAATCATCCTATCACCTAAAGCCTTTTTCGCTCTGTGCATTTTCCGTTGTCATCCGTCTTTCAATTAATTAGTTTCCAAATCCCTCACCCACAGAAAAATGACTCTTAAGGCTAAAACATAGAAAGTTGTCAAAGAAAGAAATCCATCTACAACATTGCTTGGTTTAGATCACCTTCCCCTTGTAGACTCCATGTTCAAAGCTACTGACTATGAATGTGAATTTGATTTCCACGAATTGCATTTATGGTTAAAGAAGAAATACGCTGATAAAGAGGATCCCATTCGTTTCTTAGAGACACTTTTTCCCTTGTATTCCTTTCCCAAGACTCATCACTTCCCTGATTTAATCACTTTGTGTCAAGCTAAGTATGATCCTGTACAAAGAACAGTGATGACTCAGGATGGAAAAATCTTGATCACGATTACTACTCAGAGCATAAACCAAATGTTAATGATACCTCCATCTGACTCCCTTAGATTTTTCTCACCAACAGTTCTCATGGACCTTTACAATAAACTCACTTTCCCACAGAGAGCCTTTATCTTTGAACTTTTTCTACCGGAAGATGTTGAGTTACCCAAGAGAAATCCACCTTATCCATCTTCTATGTTTCTTGATGCCACTATACATATTATATCCCTACAATCATACCTTCTAGACTATGAGAATGATGAATGCATCCTTGGATTCTTTTCCATTTTCAGCAAATAATACCAACCTGCTTTCATGTATAATTATAGCCAATTTCTGGTTGATAATATACATGAACAATTTATGAATTTTACACTCAAGGAGTTTTCAAATATAGCTCATTCATAATCCATTTGGTTTTGTTTCAACAGCAAGATTCATTGCCCATTCAGCTTAACAGACAAGATGAGTAAGGAGTGAATCAATCACTGATTCACTAGACAGAGTTAGTGAAAGAAGCATCATCAAAGTTTACTTTCTCTAATTTTATAGATTCTGTTGGAAATAATACTGAGAGGGGGGATGAATCAGTATTATCAAGTCAAACAATTTTTCATTTTCAAACTTATATATATATATATATATATATATATAATTATATATATATATATGTATATAATCTCTATATATATATATATATATGTATATGTATAGTTACGCTACTTCAGATATGTGAACCCGTGTATACACGCAACTGTGTCTAAAGCAACTAGCGTATATCCAGTAAACTTAAGATTTAGTTAATCCATTTGATCTTTAATCAGTGCATTAGAACTTCATTAACCATAAGAACAATAAACAGGTGCAATAAAAAGAACAAATCATCACACATATGAACATAAGATATAAGGTGGAAACCTAATGTGGGTGAAAACCACCTGCTACAATGTGTCTCTATCTTCTTGTTAATAAGAAACTTCTTTTTACAATATTTCTATATTGGTCTAATCTTATACTAGTACGTAAGCTACTATCTGTAGAAGGCTGCAACCTTCTCTCGTTTTCCAGCTTCTCTTGGAAGGGAGCTACAACCCCCTTAGCTCTTGTACTAGCTGATGTACTAGTACTAGGTGCTGACCTACAGAAGGCTACAACCTTCTCATTTCTTCCAGGGACCACGTTTCATAAATTTTCAAACTGGATGCATGAATAACATCAATCAAACATCAAATGTATATGAATCAACCAATCCCCTTTGCACCAACAAAAAACTAAATCAATCAATCACTTCTCTTAATGTTGTAACCAGAATATAGTAATAGTAACCAAATATCAATCTTGAACCCAAAATACTACAGCAATAAATAGAGGTAGCTAAAACATATTTTATGAGGCGTACACTACTTCAAGATGAAGAATCTACGTGCATACGCTTCTGTATTAAGGCAAACCTGCATATACGTTATTTTTCATTACCTAACCAGCGTGTGTATGCCCCTTTGCTATGCCGAACCTGCGTACAGATCTATAAAATATAATTTACCCTTTTCAATTATTCAAACATCAAATTTATATATCAAGTCATGTGCCAAATATAACAGATCAAAATTGCACAAAGATACTTCTCTTCAAGCCTTGAGATCTTGACCCATCAATAGAACTTATCCTTCTTCTAGCACTCAGGTTCCTCCTTGATTCAGATCTAGTTATGCACCATAACCTAATGATCAGTATTCTAGATCTTGCTCTTCATAAGATATTCAATACTTGAGTGCATTTGCCTAATGACCTCCTTCCCCTTTTATAGTCTTAGGCCTTGCTCAATACCTGGTCCAAAACCACTTAGAGCCAATACCTGGAGCCAAATTCCTAGGTTCAACACTTCGAACAAGATACCATGGTCCAAAACCATAGGTCCAAATACCAAGGACCAAAAACCATGGACCAAAAATAAGTTTCCCACATGTACGTGTTTTTTCTTGTGTGAAATTTCATGCATACGCATACGCACCTTTTGATAGGAGATCCCACGTGTATACACAGCTTGGTTAAGAGGAACCTGCGTATATCTCTTTTTCCTTCATTCTGAGAGCCTGAACTGTGATTTGTCATCTGAGTGAGTTGCCATCAAGGACAACACATGTGTCATAGTGCCAAACCTATGTCATGATGCCAACAATCTCCCCCTTTGGATTTGATGGCAACCCTAAGTCACTCAAAGTCATTCTCCCCCTTTTTCATCAAGGGCAAAGGGTTATGCTCCCCCTGAGTTCACGCTGAAATCTCTGCTCTGCTGTGTTATCCATGCTTCCCCTAACTATAGGCAAGATCTGCAAAAAGATGTTCTACAAGAAAGAACATGACTTTATGCATCATAAATGACCTTCTTATCACCAAATACTTATACATACATCCATCTCCCAACCAAGTGGGGATATACCAATATTGACTCATCCACCCAACCAAGTGGGGATACACCAAAATTTTACACATGATAAAGCAAGAATATTACATCATCCATCCCAGGCATAGTGGGGAAACCAAAATAGACCTTGATAATAAAAGAAATACATGACATAGAGACTAAATATCTAAGACAAGACTATGATAGTCATCAGCAACTATCATCAACAGCATTTGTCAATCATCATCTAGACTAGCAACCATGATCTCCCTCTACACTTGTCCACCTATATCAAAAACAATTGTGAAGTAGTACCAAGATCTTCTAAGATAATGCCAACAATGCATTATTAGAAGTAAATGCTCCCCTTGAACCTGTGCTAGATGGTCTCTGTCAGACCCACATCAGACTCTTTTCATCCTGAGTTTGGCCCACTGATATTCTTCAAATCAACATATATGCGGTTGTATCCACAGAAACCGGCATATGTACGCATGTGCTACTCATGAAAATCACGTACAACCACTTTTCTCTGAAAAAAAATAAGTTTTAATAGCAAGATGATGCTTCAACTACTCCTAGCTTCTGTCTGAGGCATTCAAATGTCTCCCTAGGCAGTGGTTTGGTGAATATATCAGTAACCTATTCCTTGGAAGGAACATACTCCAATTTTCTTTTTGTTCAAGCATTTGTTCCCAGAGAAAATGATATTTGATAGGGATGTGCTTGGTCTTTGAATGCATGACTGGATTCTTTGAAATATTGATTGCACTTGTATTATCACATAAAATGGAGATAGGTGGAGTACAAGTGATTTGAAAGTCTTGCAAAGTTTGTATCATCCAAAGGAGTTGTGTGCAGCAAGATGCAGTAGCCATGTATTTTGCTTCAGCTGTAGATAATGCAATTGAACTTTGTTTCTTGCTGAACCAAGATACTAATCTCGAACCCATAAAGAATGCACCACCACTAGTGCTTTTTCTGTCATCCACTCTTCTAGCCCAATTTTCATCTGCATATGCATGAAGGGTGAGATTTGTATCTCTAAGATACCATAAGCCATAGTATTGTGTTCCTTGAAGATATTTAAAAATCCTTTTAACCACCTGAAGGTGTGCTTCTTTTGGATTTGCCTGGAATATTCCAACTATTCCCACTGCATGCATGATGTCTGGTCAGATACCTATTAGATAGAGTAGACTACCAATCATGGATCTATAGGTTGGTTGATATATTGTTGTTGAATCATCATTTGCGCTGAGGCTACATCTTGTTACTATAGGGGTACATACTGGTTTCGAATCTTCCATGCCATATTTCTTCAAGATCTGCTTGAGGTACTTGGTTTGTGATATAAAGATACCGTCTTTGTTTTTTTGGACTTGTAAACCAAGAAATTATGTCAACTCACCAAGCAAGGACATTTCAAATTCTTTCTGCATCACCAAGGCAAAGTTTTGACTCATGGCTTCTTCATTGCTACCAAAGATGATATCATCAACATACACAACAAGTATTAGCAATTTATCATTGTCAATTTTTATATATAGATTGCTATCTGCTAATCCTTTTGAAAAACCTTGTTGATGGAGGTATTTTTCTAGACGATAATACCAAGCTCTTGGAGCTTGTTTAAGACCATAGAGAGGCTTTCTGAGTCTGCATACAAGTTTTGGATAATATCCATGGATGAATCCATCTGGTTTCTCAATATACACTTCTTCTTCTAGGTCTCCATTTAGAAAGTCAGATTTCACATCCATTTGATATACTTTGAACTTCTGAAAACTAGAAAGAGCAAGGAACATTCTTATGGCTTCAATTCTAGCAACCAATGCAAAGGTTTCTTCGAAGTCTATACCTTCTTGTTGAGAATACCCTTTACAAACAAGTCTGACCTTATTTCTAATAGCATCTCCATTTTCATTCAGATTGTTTTTGAATATCCATTTGGTCCCTATGAAATTCTTATCATTAGGTCTATGAACCAATTCCCAAGTGTTATTCTTTTCAATCTTCTCAAGTTTTTCATTCATGGCCTTGACCCAACATTCATATTTGCATGCTTCACTTACATTTCGTGGTTCTATGGAGGAGAGCAATGCTAGATAGCTTGATGCTTCTGTTATAGTTCTTCTTGTTTGAACATCTGCCTCTTTTTGCCCCAAAATTTGAGTCTCTGGATAATTCTTTTGTACGTACCTGGATGGAGTCTTTTCTTCTACCCTTATCTGTTCTTCTGGTGTCTCATTGGTTTCTTCTTCATCATTATTCTGATTTGAAGTAGAAGGATAGTCATCTTCATCTTCAAAATCTTCAGTTTTTATCTGCTTTGGATTGTCGCTTGCTTCATCAAACACCACATCAATACTTTCGACAATTTTTCCAAGTCTTTTATTATAACACTTATATCCTTTACTTCAGGAAGAGTAACCAGGGAGAATGCCTTCATATGCTCTAGGTTCAAACTTTCCAAGGTTTTCATCAGTCCTTTTGATGTAACATTTGCTTCCGAAAACTTTGAAGTATTTTACCATAGGGGTCTTACCATAACAAAGTTCATGAGGAGTTTGAGTACTGTTTACCCAGATGTTTGTTTTGTTGAGAATAGTAACGGCAGCAAATGCAGCTTCACCCCAAAATGTTTCAGGAGTTCCAAACTCATCAAGAATAGCACGAGCCATTTGTTGAACTGTTCTATTCATCCTTTCCACTACTCCATTTTGCTAAGGAACCCTTGCAATAGAGAATTCCCTTCTTATTCCATGTTCTTCACAAAAGTCAAAAAATTCATCTGAGGTAAATTCCCCTCCTCGATTAGACCTAAGGCATTTGATTTTGCGATTTGATTCATTTTCAACCAAGGCTTGAAAGCTTTGAACTTTTCGAAAGCTTCATCTTTATGCTTCATAAGTCCTATCTAACACATCCTGGAAAAGTCGTCAATGAACAATATAAAGTATTCTTCTCCTCGAGGTGAATTTTTCCTTGATGGACCACATAAATCAGTATGGACAAGTTCAAGTGGCTTACTAGCTGATCCTTCCTTCTCAAGGAAATTAGTTCTGGTTTGCTTACCAAACTAACATGATTTGCATATTGTATTGTCTGGAATTCTGATGCCAGGGAGATCACGAACTACCTGATATTTAAATGCTTTCCTTATCTGAGGGAATCTTAGATGCCCCAACCTTCTGTGCCATAGCCAGTGTTCATCATTCTTGCTTAGATAGCATTGTTGTTGTCCTCCCTTGAGTATGTATAAATTATTTGGTGTTCATATGCCTTTGATCATTGTTTCTCCTGTATCAAGCTCACGAACAATACATCCATTTGATCGAAATATTACCTCATTTCCTTGATCACACATTTGGCTAACACTCAATGGATTATGCTTTAAGCCATCAACATACATAACATTTCTAGCTTTGACTTTTTCCTTCAAAAGAACAAAACCTTTACCTTTTATGAATGCAGGGGTGTCATTTCCGAATGAGACCTTCCTTTCCTTCTCTAAGGAACTATATGACTGAAGTTTTTCTTTATCACCTGTCATATGTTTCGACCATCCACTATCGATGTACCATTAATTTTCTGGTCCTTCCGCATATAAGACTATACCACATCTTTCTAGTTGCAGTTCTTTCTTTCTCGATGTTTTGGGACCCAATGGAGCTTGCTCCTTCTGAGATGTTTGCCAAAACTTACTCCTGCACTCAGAATATTCATGACCGAAGTTTTTACAAATAGAGAATTCTATTTCATTTTCAAGAGCAAAAAATTTATTGTAGGTCCTCTTCATGATCCCAATCACACTCCTTTGATTTCGTGCTTCTCGAGTCATGATGGTCTTGTAGGCAACACATTGAGCAGCTTTGTGTCCAAAGTTATGACAAGAGAAACATTGGCCATTAAATAAATTCTTGTGACTATCAAATCTATCGACCAGGTGATTGTAGCTTCCATTGACATTCATTCTTGAAGAAAACTGAGAATGATTTACCTGTGGTTGGTTGTAGCTTATGCTCATCCTTGAAGTAGATTTACCCCGATTTACCTGGTGATCCACTTTATGCCTTTGCTGATGATGGTCAACATGTTCACTTTTCCTTGCTGCATCAAGATAACTTTTGGAGGTGGATGGCTTTTGTGCTTGAGATGCTTCTTCAGTATATTCAAGACCTATCTTGATTAGAGGAGAATGCTACACTTTGATAATCTCATCTAAAGTTTCAGATCCTTTAGCAAATCTAAGATTAAGAGATTTTTTTTCTCAAAGTCCCACAATTTCACATTCTAACTTTTCATTGTGTTTTTCCCTTTTAGCAAGTTGGAATGTCAGAGTATCTATAATCATACTCTTTTCTTCTAAGAAAATTTTAAGTTCATAAATTTCTTCATAGAGATCATCTTCATCTATAGCATCCAAGAAATTATCATCTTCAAAAGCCATCAAAAGTATATAATCATTACCATGTTCATCTTCATCACTATTTGAGAGTCCATCATTGTCTTCATGTGTATAATAGCTCTTCTTACCTACGTTCTATTTTCTGTTCCATTTAACTGGTTCCTTACCTTTATCAAGCTTATCTTTATGAGGACATTTGGTTGCATAGTGACTGACTCTTCCAAAAGCAAAGCATTTGAAAGGTAGCTTACCTCTAAATCTTCCAAAACCCCACTGAAGGTTCTTGACAAAGTTTGATTCTTCCTCTCCTTCTAACATATGTCCTGACTCATTGTATTCTCCTTTTGAAATTTTGAATGTGGCTTCTCTTATGTCCGATGGACCCCTTTTTCTCATTTCGAAAGCAGTTAGGATTTCGTGCAGCTATGACATGGTAATACTCTAAAGATTCTGCTTTTCTTTTATGGCAGAAACTTTTGATTCAAACTTAGAAGAAGAATATCTTAAAACATTTTCAACTAAAGTAACTTCTTTTATCTCTTCACACAAGTTTTTCGTGCGATTAAAAATCTCATCTATATGTAAGAAATAATTAGCCACACTTTCATCATTGTGCATTCTGAGAGTTTCATATTGAATTCTCAAAGATTGTTGTTTTGCACATTTTCCTTGATCGTCTCCTTCATAGCTTAGAATGATCTTGTCCCATATTTATTTAGTGGTTTTGAGTTGCATAACTTGGATGAATTCTGATTGAGATAGACTCCCCAATAGAGTATTAAGGGCCTTTGCATTTGTTTCATACAGATTTTTATCGATTGTATCTATAGGAGGTTCTGATGGGAATGTGTATCCTCCTTCCATGATATCCCAAACTTCTGCACCAAGAGATTGCAGATAGTCTGTGGTTCTTACCTTCCAATAGATGAAGTTGCTTCCATCAAATATTGGTGGCTTGATGGATGCCTCCCTTTTGTAGCTGCTCATGATAATAGATCTTCCTTCAAGTGATCAACCTTCTTCTGAAGGACCTACTCTAATACCAATTGTTGGAAATAATATTGAGAGGGGGGATGAATTAGTATTATCAAGTCAAACAATTTTTCATTTTAAAACTTATATATATATATACGCTACTTCAGATATGTGAACCCATGTATACACACAACTAGTCTGAAGCAACTAGTGTATATCCAATAAACTTAAGATTTAGTTAATTCATTTGATCTTTACTCAATGCATCAGAACTTCATTAACCATAAGAACAGTAAATAGAACATACCATCACACATATGAACACAAGATATAAGGTGGAAACCCAATGTGGGTGAAAACCACCTGCTGCAATGCGTCTCTATCTTCTTGTCAATAAGAAACTTATTTTTACAGTATTTTTGTATTGGTGAAGTCTTATACTAGTACATAGGCTTCTACCTGCAGGAGGCTACAACCTTCTCTCATTTTCCAACTTCTCCTGGAAGGGAGCTACAACCCCTTTAGCTCTTGTACTAGTTAATGTACTAGTACGTAGGTGTTGACCTACAAAAGGCTACAACCTTCTCGTTTCTTCCAGGGACCACGTTTCATAAATTTTTAGACTGGATCCATGAATAACATCAATTAAACATCAAATGTATCTGCAACAACAAATCCCCTTTGCACCAACAAAAAACTGAATCAATCAATCACTTCTCTAAATGTTGTAACCAGAATACAGTAACAGTAACCAGATATCAAACCTGAACCCAGAATACTGTAGCAATAAACAGAGGTAGCTAAAACATATTTTATGAGATGTACGCTACTTCAAGATGAAGAACCTACGTGCATACGCTTCTGTATTAAGGCAAACATGTATAAACGTTGTTTTTCATTACCTAACCAGCGTATATACGCCCCTTTGCTATGCCAAAACTGTGTACAGATGCATAAAAGATAATTTACCCTTTTCAATTATTCAGACATCAGATTTATAGATCAAGTCATGCGCAAAATACAACAAATCAAAATCACACAAAGATACTTCTCTTCAAGCCTTGAGATCTTGACCCATCAATAAAACTTATCCTTCTTCTAGTGCTCAGGTTCCTCCTTGATTCAGATCTAGTTATGCACCATAACCCAATGGCCAGTATTCTAAATCTTACTCTTCATAATATATTCAATACTTGAGTGCCTTTGCCTAATGATCTCCTTCCCCTTTTATAGTCTTAGGCCTTGCTCAATACCATGGTCCAAAACCATTTAGAGCCAATACCTAAGTCCAAATACCTGGGTTCAACACTTCAGACGAGATACCATGGTCCAAAACCATAGGTCCAAATACCAAGGACCAAAAACGATGGACCAAAAACAAGTTTCCCACATGTATGCACTTTTTCTTGCATGAAAGTGTGTGCATACGCATACGCGCCTTTTGATAGGTGATCCCACATGTATACGTGGCTTGGTTAAGAGGAGCCTGCATATATCTCTTTTTCCTTTATTCTGAGAGCCTGAACTATGATTTGTCATCTAAGTGAGTTTCCATCAAGGACAACACATGTGTCATAGTTCCAAACCTGTGTCATAATGCCAACATATTCTTTTGTACATCTAGTTCTTCAATTAATCAATAGCTAGGTAGAGCCCAGAATTGGAGAAGAGATTAAGAAGACATTGCACTTATCATAGAATACCAAGACTGATGACTGGTACCTCTACCAGAAATACACTAAGATTAGGATATATGGCAATGAGTTGGCTCCATACAAACTGCCTAAGTATGTGCCAATGAGGATATTCTCACTAGAATACATCAGGCAGATGATAAATATGGATGAAGTCCATTTTGTGTCAAGCAAGAAAAATTCACAGTTCAAACTCAAAGCCAAGGTAGGGACATTCATTTGTAAATCTAGGTTTGCAGGTACAGAGGCAGACAAATTATTGAAGAGTATGACTGTCCATCCAAGGTTCACCTAGTCTTATGATTCTTTTGGGATCATTTCAGCACTAAGAGTTCAGTTGAAGGCAACACCTTACAACCATATTCTCAGGCCAGAATTGGAGAAGTTTATGAACCAGGAGCAGTGGTCTGAAGGAACTCTCATAGAAGTAGATGAAGAGGTTATATCCACTCCACAAGTAAAGACTCCAGTCATTAAAAATACTCAACATAAAAGAGCTAGAGAGGAACTCAGTCAACCACAGAATCAGTCAAAGAATACTATATACTGCAAAAGAAATTGAACACCGGATTGTCACTGTCATCAAGGAGCAAGCCACCAGAAATCATTGATCTTGGAGATTTAGAAGATGTTTCATCAGCATGGACCACTGATCCCAAGCCTCCTTTTACTTGTTCAACTCCTTCTTCAACTGAACCAATGGAGATTATTCTGTCAACTGAGAATAGCTCAGCAGAAGATACTAATATCTTCTCAGCATTTTTGGAAATCAAACAAAAAAATGGAAGTCCTAAATCACAAGTGTACAATCAGTTTTAGAAGTAGACATCCACTTCTCAGCACAAGCTTCTCTCTTCCTTTGACAGTGAAAGAGGAAGGATGCAAATGGCATTTTTGCAAGCTCAAATTCTATTTCCCAAATCTATAGTAGATTACAAGAAGAACATATTTTCATTTGATGTAAACAAGATACATCCCATTGACCAAATGGATTTACATAAGCAATCAGGGGAAATGTTATTTTCAAAAATGACTACAACTTCCATGTATCTTTCAAAGCTTATAACTACCTTGTCAAATGTGCAGTCACAGCTTAAGATTGAAAAATTGTCATCTTTAGCTAAAGATAACAAATTAAAGTCTTTAGAATATTTTATTATAAAAATTGGATATGATCCCCAAGACTGTAAAGAAATTGAAGAATACTCCAAAAGAAGAATATAGAGATAACATCTTTGAATAAATAGTTGAAACTACCTTCAACTAAGGATCCCCAAACCAAAGAGATGGCAGAAAATGAACAGCACAGGGAGGAGATGTTGAAGCTCATTATTGAGCAAAACATATAGATCAATAAAATGGAAGAGGAAATATAACAACTGCACAAGGAAAAAGAGCCAACACAACTTTTTGTGACCTTAATAACAATAATTCCCATAATAGGTACAAATTTAAGCTCATCTCCTACTAACATTTATTCATCTTCAGCAATAGTTGAAGCAACAAGGTTATCACAAGAGTTACAGGTAAAAAAATAGAAAAATGAAAAGCTACTCCAGAAGTTCCAAGCCTTGGAGTCACAAAAAGTAAATAATGATGCCTTGTATGTAGACAAAATACAAAAATCACACAGGTTGGAACAAAAGGTCAAACAATTAGAGAGTAAGACTCTAATGGTAGACACTTTGCCTAGGCCAAAGAGGACATCTGATTAGATATCATCCACTCCGTAATAGAAATATGGCCATATATTTAAATTATTTTTGAGAAGCAAGAATTGTTTGCTAGATGCAGGACAGAGATAGATAATCAGAGGGCGGCATTGGGCACAAAACCCAAAGAAGTAGCATGGATGATAAAAGTACTAAACTCTAAGACAAGGCAACAGTTACAAGAGATAAATATTCCAAATAGGATAGCTACTATTTTGGAAATTAAGAAATTCCTAGTGAAGAAGAATCTACTGACTAAGTTGAAAGCAAAGTGTGAAGCTTTGAACATTTCAGTCAAAAGGTTTCATTCTAAATTAAGTATTTTGAAAAATAAAGGTTTACCAGAGTTAGTGACATCAAATGATCAACTAGTGAATTGGATGATTACTGTGAAAGATTATATACTATTGTTGCATACAGTAGCCAATTTGCAAGGATAAAAAGACAGATTACTGGCAAAGAGGTTTTGGAAGCTTTGAGCCCTTACCTCACAATCAGATATGAAATTGGACATACTTTTCTCACTAAACCAAATTTTGAAAGATATACCGAAGTTGATGAGATATTAAGAAGGATGGTAAATCTTTAGATAGCAAGTGAGTAGAGGTGGGATCAATTGCATGAAACAATTGATTAACTTTCCATCCCAACAAGAAGACAACACAGTATTTTTTGAAGGAACACTCATCAACAACTCCCTACCTAACAGGGACACATCATTCAGTAGTTTTCTTTTCCTATTTTGTTTTGGGTTATTTTTGTAATCAGTTTAGGATATTTTGTTTACTATACAAACTAGTATAAATAACTCTCTTCCATGAGTTATTAAAGGTGGTATCTTTCGATAAGAAATTTTGTAAGCATTGATGTACAAGCTTTTTCTAGATCACTAATAATAAAGAAAAGGATTCTGAATTTGGTATCATACAATTTCTTTTTCTTCCGTAAGTTTTTCATGGGTTTCATTCATTCTGTTAATTATGTATATGCTTAAGTTTATAGAGATATTAGGTGAGAATAAATGTGTTACAGTTATTCTTAAAATTCCTTCTGAAGTTATTATCATAAAGAGATTGATATATTGGACTATCTATCTGAAAATCTCCCTCTAAATCATAAAATTGTCAATACCTTATGTAATTTTAAAGCATGTTTTGTTTAACTTTTGAACATTGGACAAAGGTTTTCCCACTTATGATGATTTATCTTTCTCTCTGAAATTTAAAGCAATCATATCTCCTTACTATTCTTTCTGCACACCTTATAAATTTAAAACACTGTGTGAAGTTAAATAGCATCTCTTTGGTTATTTATTAGTACTATCTAAAAGAGTTAAATACATCATTCTTACAGTTTTTCTATGTATTGGTCCTCCAAAAAAACCAAAACCAAAACTCCAAAACAAATATCTTAGATGCTCTAGCATGATCAATTGACCATTATCATCTCAGAGGTACAACATACTCCTTCAATATAACTTATTGTCTTTGTTATCATATTGCCCATGCCTAAATGTGATATGGACCATTATGATGACCTGCTCTAAGTGATAATATTGTCTTTCAATCTCATTTTATGGTTGAAGGGTGTAGTTCTATGTAAAATCCACCATTGATAATATAGTATGAATGGGCAATGTATCTCTACATAATAAAAAATGATTTTCCTACCATCGAGCAACATGGACATGTTGCATGTATATTTGGGTATTTTCATAGAACTCCTTGATGAAGTGACATTCTCGTACATGGTAGAACAACAATAAATAGATATATAAATACAAATTGCTACAATGTTTAAATCCTAGCATCAATTTGCTATTTAAATGAAAAAAGAGCAAAAGATATTATTTTTGTACTCATCAATAACCCAAGAAGAGACCAATTTTATGTTTTTTTCATTCATTCCCTCCCTTAGAATTGTATGTGACATATTTGAAGCTTTGAAATTAAACCTTTGTCCTCCCCAATTCATGCTCATCATTCATGTGTATGCACTTTATTATTATTTCCATTCCACAACAACTAAGGCATGTCCCCTCTAAGAAATCATTTTGAAAATGTACCGCCACCAATCCTTGTACAAAAAAACCTATGAATAAAGTCTCTAGATGATGTCGTAAAAAATATAATAGAGAAATCATGCACTAGGGTGTTATGTCGTACTAAGAGAGAGAGAGAGAGAGAGAGATCATAATAGTATGAGTATTCACTATGCTATTAGCAACATTTGTTATGAGTTGTGTTTATTCTAACATACCAAGGCTTATGTTTCTCATATGATCATTGGCCCGAGTTAAGTGCAAAATGTGAATTACTAAATATCTCATATAGTTATGTGTGTTTCATTCCAGTAACGTATTTAATGATGGGTTCATTGTTCCTATAACCCGATATCTCATATAATAGAATACTTTCGAATGCTTTTGACATTACATTTAATGAGATGGAATGTGTGCTTTAGAAAACAACATTTCTTGTGATCTTTTTAGCAATTAATTGTGACAAGACACAGTGGGCTACATTATGGTTTTGGGATCTATTTGTCTTACCAATCTTTTTGAAAGAATCCACAAGGTTCTAATGATATGATTACTTGTTTTTGTATTATTCACTAAAATTCTTCTAATAATAGTTAAACTCCTAGATTTTAGAAAAGACCAAAATTATTGGCATTTGGATACATCATACTTCAACTCAAAGTATTCTTTGATAATTTTATAATATTGGTGTTATGAACATAACTTGTATAAAATAACATAAATAGTAATTCACAAAGTTACCTATTAAAGGGCATGTACAAAATAAATGACTCCTTATGAAAGGGCACCTGCCTAGGTACATAAGCAGGGCCCTCATTTGTAACCAAAACATATCATATCACTTATACATTCAATTTTCTTATATATAAATATTACTTGTCCTATAAATGGATATTTACATATTCTAGATATTATGAATATTCCACTGCATATGAACTTTGTTCGTTACATTGGTATTAGAGGCTCGTTCTCCAATCTCGGTCATTGACCGTCAACCCTTGGTCAAAATTTCATTGTTGCAAGCCACACAATTTTTTGGAGTTTCTCCACCTTGCAGGTATTCATTGATGCTTAGTCCTTTGGACATTAAATATAAACCAAATATATATATATATATATATCTATTATATTATATATATATATATTAAGGAAATTAATTATATATAAATTAAATAACCAATAAATTTAATTATATATAATATATATATATATATATAAGTCATATGGTCCCGTTGTAGCCATTGTCATCATATGATATCACCCTATTGTCGTTGTAGCGATCATTGTCTCTATAGAATCTATCCCTTCTTGGCCTATAACAATCTGTGTCTTCCATTGTACATAGTCGCCACATTGCATGACCCACCTCAGCCCCTACTGAGTCACCACACCACATGACTTGCCACCAACCCTTTAGCCACCATGTTGCACAACCCATCATTGCCTCCATTGGCTGCAACTTATAGTCGGTGACCCTTTCTTAGCTGTTGCAAGCCCCTATATCATTAGTTGCTAAAATCCTTCTGCCTACTACTGTCACTTATTAGCATGTGGGATTCTAACAAACCAAGGATTTTCTACACAGTGGCTAACAAAAATTCATTTAGCATCGACCCTTTCAGCAACACCCATGGAGTGGGTGAATTCTAACCTGAGATGCTAATGGGTGACTGTCGGAACCAAGTTTCCACAATATAACAGCATTGTCTATGACCTATGAAACTGGACTCCCACTCGAGAGATACTTCACCATTCTCCTAGTACTACTTACTGTGTAGTTCTTTGAGCCCCTTGGCTCATAAGACAACACACAGGTCGGAAAGGAAAATATGTGAGAGGTCAATATAACTTACACCTTTAGCCATTAATGACAATATCAATAATATCAGAGACTGATTCTTCACAAACATTCAATGATATCTAAAAATATTAACAACCTTATTAATATCTAGACCATTGAAATAATTCACAAATATTTTGGAGATATCATAAAACATTCAACACACATAAATCCAATATGTTATAAACAAGAACATACATCCATATATCAATTTGAAACATACAGGGCAACCCAAACTTCTAGAATACTATATTATCATAAATTTAGAAGGCATTATGCACTACAATAGAAACATCATATCACTAGTCTCACCATACTTTCAAATCTACACCATGTATAGAATAGGAGAAACACTTATAGTGCAAACACAGCCATATCCATGAACTTTACAACAGAGTTACCTAGTAGCTATAGACTCCAACGTACATGCCTATGACCATAGACATACAAACATGAACATAATAGAAACATAATAATGGAAGTCAGAAACTCGATACCCCCCTTTTTGGACAAGATCCTAGGTTTCATCCTATCTTTCATCCAAACCTTGATCTTTCTTCAACATTCCTTCTTATACCTACCTAGAAGCCTTTTGAATCTTCTCAACCCTCTTCTTGATTATTCTAGTTTTCCTATAGTCCATTAGGATATTTCCTAACCCCATCTTTGACTTGGCCCATGTATACTAACAACCCTTCAAAATATCTTCCTTTTGAGTTACTCTACTCTACCATTCTTCCTTAATCTGAAAAATATTTGTGACCTCCTCCCTGCCACAACATCCCTTTTCAACTTCATCCCCACTTCAAAATCCTAACCATTAATATTTCCTTGTATGTGCCTCGTCCACATGGGTTCCACTACCTCCTTCTTGCATCGCTTCTACTTGTGTCATGCCTTACCTCCTGCACTAGCCCTATGTTGCACACCAACCATAAATTCTCCACTCCTGGATCCTCCTACTTGGTCCCATAATTAGAAAAATAAAAAATAATAATAATAAAATAAAAAATAAAAAAATTGGGCTCCAACAAGCCCCTAACACAAAAAAGTGGCTCGTCCCTAGCAACTCAGAGCTCTTTCTTCGAAATGAGTTTTTTGTCTACCACCCTCTGTAAGGTCCTCCATGCTTATTCTTGCACATTAATCTTAACTTTTAATTCATCCTTCATATTGTTATCCATTTTCTTTGTTCTAGCAGTCAAATCTTGGTGACAACATTGGTGTCCTCGTTGTTCATATTTTGCACACTCTTCAATAACTCATTGTATTCATCAATTACCACCAATGCCTAGTCATGGTGATCAATCCATGGTTTTCTCTCTTTGTGGAGTTTTTCCACTGACTCCTTAAGTCATGACCTTTCATGCATCACCTTCATCCTGTCACCAAAACTCATAGTTCCTACTCCTTGATCAATTTGACAAAATTTCTCATCGGCCTTCAATATTTGTTCAGCGACTCGTTTCAAAGTTAGAACTTTTGATAGAGCGTTCAAAAATTTGTCACCTTGCTCAATAATAGCCTTACACCTTTACTTGTACTCGACCCTTTATTCTTTCTCATACTAAGAAAATTCTTTTTTTTATCATTCCTTTGGTGGTGTTTTCAATGGTTGTTTGGCTTATGCTTCTATTAGTTTCTCTGTCAACCCTTGTATTGCTTCCTTGACTTTTGTTGCTACTTATTTGGCTAGAACTACTTCATTAACTAATAATATTATACACTCTTCATATACTTGGCTCAATGTTGTGTGCCATTCTATTTTATCTACTACTAACTTCTGTTATTCTTGGCGCAATTGCTCTTCAATTTTTTTTTTTTTGTTCCAAGTCTCCCTGGGTTGTCTTTGAACCGCACTACACCCTTGAAGTTTGTTACACTCTCTTCAGTCAACAGAGGTGTCTCCTAAATGGATTTAAGTAGCATGTCCCCATAAAGATAAGACATTATGGCAATGAAATTATTCCACTCAGGTTCCTTTGAGTCCCACAAATTCTAGAATTCTACTTTAAAATAGGGTGAGGGATGTTAGTTACCGACTGAAAACTCTCTTGTCTTTCCCAATTGGCTAACGCAATCAAAATTAAGAGCCATGTGTAGTGGAACTTTGTGTTATTTTCCTAAGTATCCAAACAATACTTTTAGAACTCCTTCAATAGGAAAGGTTCCCAACCCATCTTTTTGTCATCTGCACATTGATTTTCCACTACGATAACCCTAGTTGGGACCTCGTTCACTCGACACTTACATACCAGCATATAGGTTATCTCCTTTGTGGAAAATTAGGTGGCTCAGTCGTTCACCATTGAAATTAAATAAATTTTCTTTCCCATTTTTTTCCCATACATTTTAGTCACCACATCACCAAGATTCTTGTCCCTAACTATGGGTCATGTGTCTTCCACTTCGACTGGGAGACATGTAACTCTATGTATCAGATCTATGATTAGTGGTGTTATCACTCCAAAATTTCTCTAGAGTTGTTAGGAAAGAAATAATAGACGTAACCACAAACCTACTTTGGAGATTAGGATCTAGCCTTCCTAATGCTCAGAGAGGGCTCTCTCTTTATTGACTTTGTTTAGTTAATTGATTTTAGGCTAGTTATGATTGTACTTTGGGTTTTGATTTTGATTTCGTGGTGGGATCACTTACTTAGATGGGTAGAGGGTTGTCTTTTACCATTTGGCTATGGGGTCAAATGTCAAGAAAAAAGGACTAGATCAAGTTCTAAAAATAGTGTCTATAGGGCAAGGTAGATGAGTAATTCCAGATCTTAAGGCTAGATGGTGAATTTGATTTCAATCGGATCCAAAGAGAAATTAAGGGTTCCTTAGACTGGATTATGAAGGAAGTGAAAGAGGTCAACCAAGATGGCAGATAAATTAAGAATTCTTAGATCCGGATATCAGAAGAAAACATTAAAATGATTAATTGTTCAAGACAGAGTGTACTTAAACAAATTCTAAAATAATTTTCCAGTTAATTCATTCAATTTAGATAACATGCAAGTTTGTGAAATGCATAAGAAATAACAATTTGCTAGGAGAATATACTTCACTGAAGTAGCTCAACGCATGAATCCTCTAATGCAATCTTTTTACTACTCAGTCCAGTTTGTTGACTTGAAAAATTGGTACAATGAACCCTCAGGTTACAGATCAATACAACTATAGAAATGTCTAGAAATCCACACTCAATAATTCAAATTTTGAAATATTTATACAAAAATAGTTTACAAAATATCCCAAACTATCTTGGGAATTAATCTAGGAAAAGGAAATATCTTCATGCAAGAATATAGAGACAGATGATCAGTTGTTGTATATTGTCCTTGTTTATTTGGTTGTGTTGTATTTATGATTTTGATTTTTTGTTGTTTATTCTTTTCCTTGCTATTGGTCTTCACGTTGGTTGTTCTTTTTACTTTTTCCTTTCAACTGATACACTTTCACCTAATACTCTTCCATCTGCATGATTTGTTGCTTTTCTTTCACTGTCCTGCTTTCACCTTTACTATGCATTTTTATAGTAAGTCATTTAACTTTTTCCACGTGTCTGCATCTAGTAATTTGATATTTACCATTTTTCTATAAATTTCATCTGCTTCTATATGTACTTAGCAAAGGTGGGTCTGTTCACAAAAAGGTGTTTTACCTCATGCTGGAGGTAGAACAGGTTCTCAAAAGTTTGGTACAGAACCTTTCCTATAGGCATTCCTTTCATAGAGGAATTATTGGATTGATCTCTTGCCACCTCTCTGATTCTCCTGTTGTAGTCTTCCTATGGCATCAATTTGTCATTTATCACCAAAGGATTTGGCAAACCTCTATACCTTAACACATCAAAATTTACCATGAACTTGTCTATAGCCAGCTGCATGGTTTGGCATTTTTCATCAAGGTTCATCGTCAAATTCCTCTTGGTGAGCACCTTTTTCACCTCTAGTATGGTGCCAAACCTATTAGCTATGTCCAACTCTTGCAACTCATATTTGCTTTTAGAGTTAAGGAAATGGATTATTCTAGTGGCTTCCTCTAGCATGTCCCCTAGTTCGGCCTTAACCCTCTTAATTGCTTCTATAACCTCTTTGACTAAATCTTTTTGTTCAAATATGACTTGAATGGATGGCCAAATTGTTATGAAACTAGCTCACAAAAAGATAGAAAAGATAGATCAACGCCTTAGAATTCAGCCTCTTTGAGGGGGCAACCTTCTTTACATTACACAAATGAATGATTCTTTGATGATACAAATGAAAATACCTCCTTTCTATATATAGGAGTCTAAGGGGTCATAATATAATCAGAGCCGATCTAACAATAATAATGTAAGGGCATAATAATAACAATAGTGGGCTTCTATGGGGCACAATAGTAACAATATGGGCACTACATGGGTACACCAATGTAATAAGGGGGTTGTACTAATAACAATAAGGGATTACACTAGTAGTATAGGAGCCTAACATGCCCCTCTCCTTCAACAAGTGTTGTCCTCAACGCTTGAGTAGTTCTTAATGCTTCCGTATAAAATTCTTGCCCTTCCATGTGGAATCTTCAGTGGATAAGTTCTTCCACTTGATGAGGTGCTCTGAAATTGAGCGATTTTGTAGCTGTCGGGTTCTTATTTCTGTGACTGCTCCAGGTTCCAATATGATTTTTCCTTCCTCTTCAATTTCTGGCAATATTTTTTTGAATTGGGATCTTTTGCAACTTTTGAATAAGTGGCCATAATTCTTCGTCCTTCTTCCATTCATCCCTTGCTTCATTTATCTAATCTGGTTGGATGCTAGAAATAGCACAAAACAATGCTTCCACATCCTCGTCCTTTCTTGAGAGTGCATCTGCAACAAAATTTTGCTTCCCTTTTCTATAGATGATGTGAAATTCATAACCCAACATATTTGTGACCCATTTTTTTTTTCTTCTAAAGATAATAGTTTTTCTAAAAAGTATTTAAGATTATCATGATCGATTTTTACCTTGAAGTGTCTTCCCATTCGGTAAGGTCGCCATTTCTTAAGTGCATATAGTATTGCCAACATTTCCTTC
>APFE030098650.1:113499-170982 GCA_000404065.3 Pinus taeda
AAAATACCTCCTTTCTATATATAGGAGTCTAAGGGGTCATAATATAATCAGAGCCGACATAACAATAATAATGTAAGGGCATAATAATAACAATAGTGGGCTTCTATGGGGCACAATAATATGGGCACTACATGGGTACATCAATACAATAAGGGGGTTGTAGTAATAAAAATAAGGGGTTGCACTAGTAGTACAGGGGCCTAACACAAATATCATTGATAGAGTCAATAATATTGGCCCATAATTTTTCTTTAGCTTGGCCAAGTGGCTCCTTTAATGTCAATTATTTTTCCAACCTCTTCATTCTTTTAGTCAACCTGGTTGACTTCTAAACTTCATCCTTGTGCATAATCTGTGCAAACTTATTCTCATTCTCTAAACTTGTTATCTTTTCTTTAAGTTTATTTATCTCTATGGTCTGAATGGACATGTCCTCCATTGCTTTGACCGATTTTCTTGCCTCATCACTTGGCTGAGTTGTTGTTGTTGTCGAACATGTTGTTGATGTAGATGTTGTTGCAGCTGGAAGTGTTGTTTCCAGTGGATTTGAAGGAGCCAATGAAGCTGCCAAGGTGGATGGTACTACTGTAGTGACTATTGGAATGGCAGTGACAGTGGTAGTCTCAAGGTTGGCCTGTTTTAACTATATCAAACTGTCCAATTCCTTCTCCATTTCTTTCAACTAATCATTTAGTTGGAGAATGAGATCCATCATCTCCTCCTACTGAGTTTGACTTTTGAAGACCACTTTTGTCTGTGGATGATCTAAATGAGGCAATTTCAGTTGCTTCTTCAAAGCAGCAATATCCTCATTCTTTTTCTTTATCAGTTTCCCTGCAACTTTGACATCATTAGGATTATACCCAAGATCAATCACCAAGTCTTCGAGTGACTTGATTCTATTGTCCTTGGCCTGTGAGGAGGCCTTTTGCAACTTGTACTGTGTAGTGATATTATCTAATGATCTTTGGAGTTTGTGCACAGTCATAGCTTTATTTTTCATGGTGGAATAGATCATCTCGCATGCTTGTTTGTGAAACTCAATTTAGTCAATGGGGTGAACATCCCTAAATAAAACTTCAAAATATGTTTTCTTGTAGACAGCTAATGATTTGGGTTGTTGGACTGTAGGCTGCATGAATGTCATTTGCATCTTCCCAGTCTTAATGTCAAAGGCTGAAATTAACCTATTTTGATTGACAGGTGTTTGCTTGAAGTACTAGGCATAAGTCTCAACCTTCAATGCCTCGTTCCGCAACTTAATTTCCTTGTACTTTTCTTTAATATCTCTCTCTTTATCCACATGCTTGCTAGATGAAGAGACCTCAATGATGAGTTGTTTCTCAATAAGTTGGGTGTTTGAGGTAGAAGGTTGGTTTGTTTCTTTTGAAGTTATTGGCCCTTTATTCCTTCCATCCATTGCTTTATTGTCAATGATTTCCACTGTGTCAATGGTGTCTTCTTGTTCAGTTACAGGATTAAGCTTGGGCCTTTTCGTGTAACTGATCTCAAATTGGTCATCTATGGTTTCCATGGCTGAGCTAGAACCTTCTTCCCTGGTTCTTTTTTCATTTACGTCTTCATTTGTTAGAGTCTGTAACAGAGGAGGAATATTCATTGGTTCTTCTAGGATTGGAACTTACAGAAAGAAACTAGTATCAATCCGCTTTTCCACATCTACTACAGTACTGTCCATATCTATCAAAGTGTTTTCCAACCATTCTAACTGGTTGGCAAATCTCTCAATGTGTGGCCTGGGATGATGGATGAAAGGACCCAAATTGACTTTGAGCCTTAGTTTATTTATGAATCCATGAGAGTCATATTGCCACATAAAACTATTCTTGAAATTCATCTGCTATAAAAATTTATCAGCCTCTGGTCCAGTTCCCATTATTACAAATAAAGAGGCCCAATTCGTTTTTCATTTCGAACTAGGTCTTCTTCTTAGCTGATAGGAAATTGACTTCATCAGAGTTTATAATCTGCCTAAAGTATTCTAATGCAAATATCCTCATGGGGAGGTATTTGGGCAGTTTGTAGGGAGCTAGTTGGCATCCATATATCCTTATCTATGTGTGGCCCTAGTATAAATACCAGTCTCTCACTTTACTATTGTTTTCCAACTGTAAAACCCTTTTAATTTCCTGACTGATCTTGGGCTGATAGCTACTGGTTGGCATGTTTATAACAGGATGCACAAATGAATCAATGAAGTCCTTATAAGAAAAATAGTGGAGTATTTTTGGATCAATGGTGTCCAAAAGATGGCTGATCTTAGACTACCTTTGGTGTCTAACTTGTGAATGTTGACTAGAAATTTGTCTGACTGGTAATACAGGAACATGTGAAACAAAATTGAAGAGTATTTGAAGACTCTCTCATTTGGTAGTCTGATAAGCTGCTCATGGATTTTCTACTATAAATTCATCATAGTTGTAAATAGGAGCAGGAGGCTTGCCTAGGCAAAAGATAGAAAGGAAAGCAAGGACAACCTCATCCACATGTTCATCTATGGTGTACCCTAGAATGCAAGAGATCATGGTTATAATTTGTCTGCCTCTCTCAGAAAAATGGTGGCAGCATATGGAGGAATTTTTGTTGGAGTATGATACTCCTCTATGATAAAGGTTTGAAAAATCTGAGCCTTCTTGGGAAGGTCTAGGTTTATGTTGATTTCCAGTAAACCTTCAATGGAAAGTGGGGTCTGATTTGGGCTTGGTTGGATTTGCAGCATTTGGTTAATGGATTCTGCAGTGATGGTGAATAAAAATTGTTGGTCAGGGGTGAATATGGCTCTTTGACTGGGAATGTAGAAAGCTTGACGGTAGTGGATGATTTCTAGGAATGGGTGTACTTCTCGGAACAAGTACTTGGGAAAATTGGACTCCCTTAGGTGAATGTCATCATTCTAGTTTAAAAACTTGTCTTTACCCCAACGGTGGAGTTTTAGTAAGTATGTAGGGGAAGCAGTGTCTTTAATTTGAAAGTCTCTATCGGCTAATGCGAGGTGGTCAATATCCAGGTGAGGGGTTTGCAAAGGTCTTACATCCAGAGAGGTTTGGGAGGCCATAATTGGGCTTATTGAATTGAATTATGCTTTCAGTGCTTTTAGGAGTGAGTTTTAGAGGCTATGGAATAGTGGGAGGGTAATTACAGTCTATAAAAAAGTGTTTGGGATGTACAGTAGGTTTCTCTTCAATTCAGGAAGGTTTTTTAGTTAATTTAATTAATTAACCATTCAATAATTACTGTGCGTTTTTCAAATTCACAAGGTCATTTTGGTTTTTCCAACAATACCTAGAAATTGGCGATTTGGTGTGTAGACAGGGTTTTGTGATAGCTGCATTGGGTATTGGGGCTTGAACTAGCTATTTTCCCCTCTGATGCTCTTGAGGCATCATTCCATTATAGTGTGATATCAAAGACGATTTCCATAGAAACTGGTGCCTTTTCACTATAGGTGGAGAGGACAGTTTCCTTTTCCCACCATGATTACAAAATTTTGATGGAAATTTCCCTACTAAGTACCCATTTTCCCATGATCATGATTTATTCACCTAAGGTATGCCAGCCAAATGTTTACCAAATTCTATATTGGTTGAATTTCTAGTTACATATTTCCATTAGACTTCCAAGTGTATAGATATATTGATCTAACCCGAACTTCGTTATGTTGTAGTTACTATGCCACTCACCTAGCCTCGTTGTCACTGCGAGTCACTGACTTCTGGTACAATTACCCCCAACCATTAGAGATTTTTTGAGGTCTAAAATGGGCCTCCTAAGTAATATTATAAAATAATATTGGAAATAATTAAATATATATAATATTAGACTGCATCATCAAATTTTAGAGTGAAAAAAGAAAAACTACTTTTTTAAATCATATTTTCAAATTTCAAGTGGGAGTGTTGGGAAAAATATTGGGAGGCGAGTGGCAGTGAATCGATAGTTTTATTTTACTTAATATTCAATTTCAAATTCAGATAAGTGCACGCTATTCCTATTCAGACAACTCGCATTTGTGCCCATCTTCAGTGAATGAAATCCACGTATGTGCTGATTACCAATTCTCACAATTTCACTAGTTGTTTAACTTAACCATTGCATCATTATTTCATTTTCCATTCATTATTCATTAATCAAGAGAAATAAATATCAAATAAACCATAACGGATAATCAACGCATCAACACATATGGACACCAGGATTTTAGGTGGAAACCCAATGTGGGAGAAAATTACCAGCGTTTTCATCTTTGTCTTCTTGTTTTATTATATAGAAAAATATTCTTACAATTATGTATTGTCATAGACTATTTCTAGCAAGAAGGATCTTGCCTGTAGGAGGCTACAACCTCCACTCATTCTCCAGCACCCATTAGAATGGAGCTACTACACCCAGATCAAGTTTACCAGCTCCTACTAGAAGGAATCTCCTACTCTCCCACTGAAGGCTATGACCCTCAGCACCTATGTCGACCACATTTCATAATATTCACACTAGATCCACCTATGTCAACCCAAAATGTGTAGGCTACCTTTCATCAAATTTTCAAACTGCTAAAAATATGTTATCATTGATGTCGACAAGATAGTCCTTGATGTCAACAAGGTGTCCATTAAGCGGATTATTTAAAATGGTGTCAAAATGTGGCACAAGTGTCCCAGAAGAACAGGTTCTATGCACAATAGTAAGGGTCAAGGTGTAAAGAATAGCATATATTTTGAAGCCATTTTTTAGGAAGCAGATGAGCTCAAAGACTACATCAAACCCACTCAACTAGAAAGTGCTCTAAAAGATCTTTCCATTGGTATAAAGAAGTCTACAAATTTCCTCCTATATGAAAAGATAGATGTAGTGAATGCTAGGCCTGTAAAATTCAAAGATGAGTAGAATATTGGAACCCCAGAAGCCCGAAACCCTGGAATACGATAATGAAGATTAGAGTAGCGCAACAAGATCAGAATCCCAGAGGCACAAAAGGCTTGGAAGCCTAAAATTCGTAACTATTTATGAAATAAAATAAAGAGTTAGTGTTGCAGGGAGAAGGGTACAGTAGCGGAGAAGACCCTAGAAGATCAAAATACCATAAAGTCTTGTTAAAAATAATTTCACGAAAGCGTCAGGCGCCAGGGGACCCGGGTGTTGAGAAATCTAAGGGGCAATAATGTAGATGATTTCTATTCTTGATGATTTCTTGTGATGTTTTTTTAATTCACTTAGTTAGATTCTTCTTTCACGTATTATTATTGGTGTTCTCTATCACCAAATAACTACCAAAGCATAAATAACAATGAGATAATGGGACACAATATGTAGGCTGTAAGCTAGGCCAAAGCCTCTCCAACTGAGAGGAAAACCCACAAGAACTCTTATTATTATAGAATCTTCAATTGACCAATTCCAATACCTACACCCTTGATGAAAACTTCCTCCAAGACCAAGTCAATCCTTGCCTCAAGTCAAGGATAATTTCTTCTTGATGTTGCAACAATTTATCTTTCTTCTTTAACCCTCAACCCTGCAACCCAAGTCTAAGATTTTTGGCCTCTCTTCCTACAATTCTTGGCCTCCTATAATTGAGTTCAACTTTCACACGTGTGACTGAATTTGGGAAACTTTTATCCCTTTCCTCTTTTGCTTGGCTTGTGCTAGTCTCTTTGTGACTTTGGCCTATAAGAGATCCTTTTCCCTTGACTTATTTTGGCCTCCTTGAGTTGATTGTACCTTTGATTTGTTGCAGTAGGATAAGCCATAATCTCCTCGCACATGTGCACAAAATTAGCCCAAAATAATTCCAAAAAGTATTTCACTCTTCCTTCTTTCTTGATCTCCACTTCTTCACTTGATCTGAGACTCTTTCTTGCCCAATGACCGAACTTCTGATATTTTTCTTGAATGTCATCCAAAGTGGTTGAATAACCTTGTATATATAAGCTTATTGTCATAGCCAATAGGTTTATTTTCCATTGTCCCTTAGGTTGACTTGTATTTTGAGAAATTCAACTTTTTGCATGCATTTTTTACTTGGTCTTGGAGGGTTCCTTGACTCTATCTTGACTCAAATAATTTTCTTTTACAGCATGTAACTTTCCAAAATGGGTATTTCATACATGAAAATGACTCATAATCCCTAGAAGCTCTCAATGGGAGCTTGACCTATAAAATAAATTCACCTTGAGCATGAAACCCATGCCTCGAGAAAACAATAATAAATTGATTTATCTCTTTACACAAAAACATGATTACCTGTGTCATTATGAAGACCAAACCTAGTTACATATTTCAACACTCCCTCTTAACTAGGGAGCTATTCATAATCCATATAAGTTAATTGGACATTATCAACATGAATTACTCTCATAAGAAGATTCATATTGGTAACCCATCTGTTTAGCATCATATCATCCAGCATTGTCACCTAGCTAGGCCTTGACTAAAAACTCTCTCTCTCCATGAGATCATAGCACAATGCTAGTGAAACCAACGATTTATAAACAGCTTCATCATTGTCTCTCAAGGAACATACCCTACCCAGGTGTTCACAGGGTACATCCTTCTAGGACTATTCTTATCTTGGATTCCCAATCTTCAAAGAATATCAGTCCTCTACAACTACTCTTATCTTGGAAGCCCTACCACATCCTCAAAGAATATCGGATGCTTACCAAATCCTCCATTCTTTCTTCCCAAAGTGAAGACAAGAATGATGTGTCAATATCTCCCCCTCAAATAGGGAGGATATACCCATTACTTTGAAGGAATGTACCCATTCCTATAAAAGGAATGTGTTTGGTCAATTTAGTATTCCTAAATTGATATCATTAATTTTCAACCCGGGGCTCATAAGCTGATGAAGTGAAGGTGTACTATATGTACTTAAGCAACCTCTTAGAGCTTTTTTTCGTTTGGGGGGTGTTGTTTGTGATTAATTTATCTTCCTAAGATGGAGTGATGAATTTATAAACAAATGAGTGATGGTGTATGTGGAGTGAATTCTAGATGAGTGAGGGTGTGTGATTAGTGGTTTCTAACTACTTGCTGAAAAGGAAAACTTGAAGGAAATAAATGAATTAAAATGAACTGAAAGCAAAGAACCACTTTCTAATGGCATTAGACACCATTCATGCTGCTGCAAATAAAAGGTAAGAAAATCACTTAAAAGACCAATGATAATGTTATCTCTTCCTAACTCTCTGCCTCTAACATATAGTACTGTGTAAGACACGATTAGGAAGTAGCTAAAGGTAAGTCTAAGAAATGATAAAAATGAGAAAAGTCTACTTTAAAGACTAGTTATAATGTTTTTCTCTTTCTAACTCTCTGCCTCTATCACATAGTATTGTGTAAAGCACGATTAGAAAGTAGTTAAGGATTAGTCTAGAAAGTACCCAAAGTCAGCTGCAAGTTATTAGTATTCTGATCTCAAAAGATAAACAATTTATAGTAAGAGACCATTCATATGTTAGCAGACAGTTTTGAGAAATAAAACCAAAAACTAGCTATGGAAATAAAGTAAGGGGCAGCAACTTTAAATCTGTCAACTGAAACTACCACTAGATATAAAGAAAACACATAAACACACAAGTAATCCCGGGTCAAAAACCTACAAAAGAACAATGCTGATCAGCTTAAAAGAAAGGATTCAAAATGAATTAAAATGAAGTGAATTATGCTGTACATACGTCAAGAAAAGGAAATGTTGAACATGAAAATACTATACAAGGCTAATATGAACAGGGGCCCTCCATTCACATAACCCAAAGAAGACTCAAAGTGTTGAAAGCTCCAAAACAACACTGCTTCTATTACTCCATGTGCAAAACTTCACAGTTAAGAGTGCTAGAACAGCACTATAAAAACAAAGTCTTGGGAATGCTCGAAAATTAGAACAAGTTCATAAAAAATACAGCAAGTGAAAGTCTTTTTAAGCGTACGCAGACGCAAGTATTTATAGGCATCTGAAGGATAGCCTATGCATGCTGCTAAAACTGAAAATAAACAAACTGTTATGCATAATTAAAACTGCAGTAACACGTCATGAGCCTGCGTGGGTGAGCTGGAGGTCCTGGTCGTCATGGGTATTGAATCCAGAGTTGGATTATGTCTCCCACATCCTGCATAACACGGGCAAGCCACCATTTGAGCTGACGTGACCCAACAGCTTACGCATCACCGTTAAGCTGCCTTCATTGACCGGATCTTGCCCCTGTTTGACCGGAGGTACAAATGATGTGGATGATTGAACAAATGGCACAGGAACCTCGAGCACCTTGATACCTAAGTACCCATGTGGCTCTTTTGGAAAAATGGCACGTGGAACCTTGAGAACAACAAAAAGGCTGTGGAATCTCCAGATGGCTGCAGAATCATCAGATAGTTGCGGAATCGGCAGAGAGCTGCGGAATGCCTGTAAATATGTCAAAATCTAAACAAAACAGTCACACATTAGCAAAGCTCACTTGATCATGCTTAATGACATCTAATGTAATGATCTGGGTGGTTTTACATGGAAAATGAGGTGAAAGAGAGAGATAAATGATGAAAAACAGTAGGTAATAGCGGATGATGATGTGTAGGTTAGAGGCTCTACAGAATGTACCCAATATCTCTCTTAACTAGGAACTTGTCGAAGCTCCCTTTTAACCAGGGACTTGCTTCCACTATCATTTTGCTCTAGGTGGATATCATCAAATAATCAGTTTCTTTTAGGGCTCCCTCTTTCATTGTCATGAATTTAATTTTCTTTGTCAAGCCTCCATATTTTAGGACTAATTCATAGGGAATCAACCATCCATCACTCTCATTCATGAATCATGTCAGTCATGTCATCCTTTCCTTCATTGGAAAATGATCCATTAGTCTATATCTAGCTTTACAACTACCTTCTCCACATCATATTTCCTTTAGGATTTTTCATCCCAACACATGACTACTAGTTGTAGGTGATATCCACAACTCTTCATTCAGTAGCCCTGCATTAGTCCATCCAAATATTGTTCAAATAGAAAATTAACATTACCTTTGTGATGGCCTTACATCATGACATCTACTTATTGCAACATTAACATCATGCATATACATTGACACATCTCCAAGATATACAATGTCAAGGGTCTCCTTCTTTTCCAAATGGCATCAAAGTCTTCATACATTTTCCATGGATATGTCATGATCAATTTTTCTAGTCATCAGATGTTGATTTCCTTTGTGATAATAGTTACATATTTATGATATCTTCTTCCTTTCTTCACGTATTTCTTCCTAGCAACTTCTATCCATTTTTCCTTTATCTTTCTCAACAACCTCATATTCCATATGAGGACATATTATGTCGATTTAATCTAGGCAATATGTGAGCCATGCCTTTGTGCATCTCTAGAAGAGAACCATTTCCTTTTATCATACTCATGAGGAAGGGTATCCATCCATTTTATTTGCAACTATATGATGACATGAACTAGTTTATTAAACATATGCATACATACCTCTTTTCTTATTTTGGTCATTTAGATTTTCTTTAGCAACTTCTTTCCCTTGATTGAGAGTATTTCAACCATATTAACATGTTGAATTCCTTTGTCATCATACCATTATTGTTCCAAATAGTGAATCTCATCAAGGTGGTACTCTCAGCAAGACACTTGTGTCTTCCACGAAATGTACCTTCTAATGAAGATTCCAATGGAGGGTCTTGATTATCCTCATCTTGAAAATGCTCCTTTCCAATTATGTATGATGAGATATATACTAGATTACTTCCTTTTACCCATAAGTACTACTTATGCTTCTAATGAGGTTACCAAGAGCTACTGCCTTGCCATATACTTCTATTTCAACTATCTTTCAAGCTTCTTTTAATGTCATGAGATATTTCTTCCATCGTATGCTATGATGAAATCTCCTAAAATGATGCATCCTACCATGCTTCTAATGCTTCCTACTATGATAGCTATATTTTACAATAATTGAAAATAACTCAGTGGAGAATGTTATCTCAATAATAGTAGAGATATTTTACTTCCTCCTTTGATTCCTTCTTTTCAGCTTCTTCCACTTCTTCAGTGATATGGGCTTCTTCCCTTCCTCTTTTGTTGTTTTCCTTCTTAAGTTTGGGATAGTATCTCTTGTAGTGTCCATATTCTTGACAACCATAGAATTGGACCTTGGCCATAATATTCTTATTTTTCTGAGGACCAAACTTCCCAAACTTCCCTTTTCTCTTAGACATGGCTAAAAATGCTTGTTCTTGCTCATTTGATCCTACATCAATTTTTTCCTTCAACCTGGTTTCTTTGATTTTTCACAGTTACCATTGTTCATTGAATGGGTTAGCTTCCTTCTTTCCGTAGATGCTTGATGTAAAGGTTCCTTGTTCCTTTGGTAGTGCATTTAGTATTATGGTGTTCATTTCCGTATCAGACATTATTTCCCCCAACTCTTGTAGTTGGTCTCTTATCTTTGAAACCTACATAAAATATGAGGTTATTCCTTCTTCTTTTGATATCTTCATCTTGTAGAGTTCTTATCTTAATGATATCACTTCTCAAACAGTACTTACGGAGAACAATCTACCATCTTGTCATATATTTATTTTGATGTTTCCAACTTTGATACATAAGGTATGAGGGGATCTTTAATGGATTCTATGATAATCCTTTGAGCCCTTACTTCCCCTTTCATGTATTTTGCAAGTGCTTGAGATTCTTCCTTTTAAGGTTTAGTGATTGAGCCCTTAACATGTTCCACAACTATTTTCTATGAGCATCAAATCAATCCTCTTCTTCCATGCAAGAATGTTTGATGACCCAACCAACTTGTTGCTCTCCTTGCAAAAAGAGATTTTGATAGATTCATATGTGGACATAAAGATAATTACTTGTGAAGATACTCCTTGATGACAATATATTCAACATATTTCTTTCTTGATTTAGATGTTGATATTGATAGTGGAAGATGACTTCTTGTTGGAGATGTATTCCTTCAAAAGGTGATCCTTCAAAGAGGGGAGATCACCTTGGTTTCTTTATGACAACACCTTCTTCAGATTCCTTTGGATGTGTAAACTTCAAGATGCTTCAGCATCATTATTTTAGTGGAGATAGTTTTTAATGTCTTCCATACCTTGAGCGAGGTTCCCTAGAATTATTTAAGTGTAGAATCCTTGTTTGAAAAAGTAGGGTTTATAGTTCTACTTCTAGTTACATTTTTCAAGATGATGATTTAATCCATGTCCTTGTAGTTCCATTGAGATGAGAGGTCCCTTTTGATGGTTGATTCTCTTGATGATCTTCTAGTGCTACGGTACTTGAGTGTCCTTCGATACGCTACCCTTCCTTGATTTGTTTCCTTATCTCTGATTCCATGTGTAATGGCCTCCTCCCACATTTAGCCAAGCTAACTGGTCCACCGGGGTAAAAATGTGACGAAGAGTTACTATGATATGATTCAAACTCCTAGGTCACCTTAAGGAAGTGGAATCAACATGAGTAAACCTTACTGACCATCCTCAGGAGCTACATGACCTACAAGAGCTAAACCACCCCTCTAGGTGCCCAAGCCCCGAGTCAAATTTCGAGCTACATGACCTACAAGAGCTAAACCACCCCTCCAGGTACCCAAGCCCTGAGTCCAATTTCATTTTCACCGGTAAAAAAAAAAAAACAAACAAACAAACAAACAAACAAACAAACAAACAAACAAAAACAAAACAAAACAAACAAACAAACAAACAAAACAAACAAAACAAAACAAAACAAACAAACAAACAAAAAAACAAACAAACAAAAACAAAAACAAAAAAACAAAACAAAACAACAAAACAAAACAAAACAACAAAAAAACAAAACAAAAAAACAACAAAACAAAACAAAAACAAAACAAAACAAAACAAAAAAACAAAACAAAACAAAAACAAAAACAAAAAAACAAGAAAAAAACAAAACAAAAACAAAAACAAAAAAACAAAACAAAACAAAAAACAAAACAAAACAAATCAAAACAAAACAAAACAAAAAAACCCATTTCCTCCCATGATATGGGAATGCATGTGACTAGGACCCTCCATTCACTCCCACAATGCCTGCAAGGGAGAGATTGCAGTCTTTTTTAGACAGTTATGTGCTAGAGACTTCGAGATTCAAACCACTTTTTCAAGGCTAGTCTCCAAACCTCTACTGGAACTTGATGAGACTTTCTGAGACAATAAATGACACCAAGAAAAATCCTCTAACAAAAAACTTGATCAAGGACTTGACCTAACCAAGCCCAACCATGACAGTTATTTCGTCAAACATATCACAAATATGAAATCTACAAGTAATGAATGCAAGTCTAAACATAAGGGACTGGAAGCTTATCTGAGGTTTAAAAAGAAGGGTCTCCACCTTCTCACATTGGTTGTCATAACATCAATTAGGTATTCCATCCATTATTTATTTAGTTATAAGTGAAAACATGAAAAGAGACATGACTAAGATCTGTCATAAAACCATGCTTATAACCAAATAAATAACCATAAGAGAATAGCCATTAAATCCACATAATAACTAGTACATAAAGGAAAGAGAAAATTAGCTTTTATTAACCATAGGTGATTAGCAACTAGGTTCAAGACTTCCACGTTCCACCCGACAATAGATTAGCTTAATCGAGTATTTCTTTAGCTAATCACCCCTGTGCCATATTCTGAGCATAAATGTGGGATGTCATTGGATAAATCAATCCAAAGACAACCAAGGGAATCCAAAGGTTAAACCACCTCCACCCTCTCCATACCATGATCACACCTAAACCGGTGTCAAGATCACAAAACCAAACCGAGATTGGATGCCTCAAAAAATTTCACCACCCTTGAGGAATTTCCCCATCTCCACCCTTAGTCTTTATTGTGTATCCCACCATTACTAGTCAATGGATTCCTAGGCCTTTGTGAATTTTCCTAAGACCACCTCACCCCAGATTTTGAAACCATCTAGGAATCCAAATATCAAACCGAGAACAATCCCATCATGCCATGGCTATCCAAAAATGGCAAGGCTAGACCAAAATCCACTGTTGAATCCTAGCAAAATCCATGCCAATGATATCAAAAGAACCATATACCAACATGCACATACCATGCATGTTAAAACCATATAGGAAATAATACATGCAATATGTTACCTACAAGTATTCCCATTGAAGTTGCTTGGTCCTCACCTTCCTTTGCTTTCCTTGTCCTTCTTTACTTTTCCTTTCATTTCCTTGCTTTTCCTTTCTTTTCCTTGCTTGCTTACTTTCTTTCTCCTCTCTAAGACAAATTCTAACACTAAACTAACAAAGGGTTATGAACTGATCCTCAAAATCCTTTTTATCATTTATGCCTATATTTTCTTCATTTTTCTTCATTTTTCCTTCATTTACCTCTTCACGTGAAAAATGTGACCTTTCACCTTCCTTTTCTCCTAATTTCCATTATTTTCATAAATAATGTGCCAAAAATACCCTTTTTCCTTTCCAAATCCTTAGTCATTTCCTTTGCCAATTTCCTCTTAGCCATAAAACACAACAAGTGATTCCCACTAGGACATTTTTCTCAACATTCAGCTTGGAATAAGTGTCCCCTGCCCATGGTCTTATTTTACCTTTATTAACTTTTATTACATGAACTTTTAACCCAGTATTGCTACACCATGTTGAGAAACTAAGGGGCAATGATATAGATGATTTGTCCTCTTGATGACTATTTGTGATGTGTTTTTACTTCACTTATTTAATGTCTACTTTCACTTACTATTATTAGTGTTCTCTATCATCAAACAACTACCAAAGTATAAAGAACAATGAGAGAATAAGACATAGTATGTAGGCTGTCAGCTAGTGCCAAAACTTCTCCAACTCCGAAGAAAACCCACAAGAATTATTCTTCTTATAGAATCTTCAATTGACCAATTCTAAGACCTACTCCCTTGAATAAACCTCCTCCAAGACCAAGTCAATCCTTACCTCAAGTCAAAGTCAATTTCTTCTTAATGTTGCTACAATTTCTCTTCCTTCTTTAACCCTTGGCCCTACAACCCAAGTTTGAGATTTTCGACCTCTCTTCCTTCAATTCTTAGCCTCCTATAGTTGGTTGCAACTTTCGCATGTGTGATTGAATTAGGCCGACTTTTATCCCTTTCCTCTTTCTCTTAGCTTGTGCTAGTCTCTTTGTGACTTTAGCCTACAAGATATCATTTTCCCTTGACTTATTTCGGCCTCCTTGAGTTAAATGTACCTTTGATTAACTGCATTAAGATAAGCCCTAATCTCCTCACACGTGTGAATAGAATTAGCCCAAAATAGTTCCAAAAAGTACTTCACTCTTCCTTCTTTCTTGATATCCTCTTCTTTGCTTGATGTGAGACTCTTTCTTTCCCAATAATATAACTTTTGAAATATGCCTTTAATTTCCTCCAAAGTAGTCAACTAGCCTTGTATATATAGGCTTATTGGCACATCCAATAGGTCAATTTGTCACTATCCCTTAGGTCGACTTGTCTTTTGAGAAATCTCACTTGTTGCAAGAATTTTTTTACTTTCTTTGTGGGGTTCCTTGACTCTATTTTGACTCAAATAATTTTATTTTACAATATGTAACTTGCCCAAATGGGTATTTCATACATGACAATGACTCATAAGCCCTAGAAAATCTCAATAGGAGCTTGACCTATAAAATAAATTCCTCTTGAGCATGAAACCCATTCCTCAAGAAAATAATAATAAATTCATTTTTCTCATTACATAAAAACACGATTACATATGTCATTATGAAGACCGAACCTAGTTACATATTTTAACACTGGGATCCACTCTCAAGAGAGTCAGCACACAAGCAAGGAGTAAAGCACGATGGGACATGGCCGAAAAACCTGTATCCCTTAACTTTTTAATATAATGGAATTTTGAAAAAGTGTTGGGATAGGGAGCTTCAAGCGTTGGAGTTGGAATTTGATTGTTTCTTATGTAATCTGTAGAATTGAGGGCATCAAGCATTTACACAGGGAAATAGACCCCCAACAAGACCCTAAAGGGCTTAGCACCTATGTGTTCAACCATCGGCCTCGGGACCTAGTCACATGAGGAAAACCTTCAACTCTTAAGTAAAAAGGGCCAAGGACTAAAATAGGTGTATTTCAGTAGCATTCATGTTATGAAAGAAAAAGGCCCAAGGAAGCTCTATTTAGTAGTAAGGTTATTTTTAGCGGTAACGACAAGTTAAAAATCTTTGAGGTTTGGTGTGAAAAGATGAGATAGAAGCTATCTTTAACGGGATGATCCTGATAGTCACATGGATGGGACGAAAATTATTTTGGCAGTAGTGATTGTTAGTAGATCCTTTGGGCCTATGCATGGAATGAATCATAAACTTTTAAAAATGACTATTTATTGGTACTGTTTGCAAGCTAAGCCAAATAAAACAACAAAATGCCAAATTGCATGGATGAGTTGGTAGTTATTTTAGTAGGATTAATCCTGATAGAAAAATGGATGGATAGGTGGAAAATTTAGTGATAGTTTTGGCGGAACCACCTATTAAGAGGAATTTTTGGTCAAATTTAGAGGATCACCAACTTTAGCAAATCTCATATAACTCTGTAAAAATCCATAATTGACTAAAATTGGTACAAAATATCACAGAAAAGGTTGGGACTGGGAGAGTACCTCAAGAAAACATGAGAATCAGTCTTAGAGGACTAACTGAATAGGACAAAGGAAAATATAAGAAACCCATGCAGCAAGATAACTCAAGTCCAATACCAAAATATTAGTATGAAATTATTTAAAAGTAGAATTCGAGAAGCAAAGTGATAGATGAGTAAGGATGAGTGCATCAAAGATGAGGCAATGTGTTGCAAGAGTGGGTGTGGCATAGTGTGTGAGAGTTGTTGGCGCAGCATGATACGTGATGGTGGTATGAATCAAGAGTGAAACAAATACCAATATTGGTATCCCGAAGGTGTTTTAGAGATGCATAGAATGCATTGGTAATTGGGGTGACACTACTAGATTTTCTTAGTAATCAGTGAATTGTTGAACATATTGTGATCAAGAATAAATTATTTTATTATGAAATAAGGGATTACATTCATTATTTCTAGTATGAAAATGTATCAAGGATGAACCATTAAGTGTTAAGAAAGTTGTAGCTTGCAAAATCAGGGGTTGTTGCTCTTTTCAATGGGTGTTGGGAAATATTTGGGGTTGCAACTCCATTTAGTTGTAGCTAATGAATCAGGAAGTTGTAGCTTACTATTGGTTATAGCCAGAGAATTGTAACAAAAATTTGTAGCTTGTCTTGTGAAGCAACAAAAGAGTAGTCTTGGAGAATTTATTTGTTATTTATGTTCCATTGTGAATTGCTAAGTCTATTTCTTGTCATGATTATTTATTTGTTGAAAATACTCTATGGTGTCCCAATGATCTAACGAAAGTAAAAGAACTTTTTTTTTAATTGGTGAAATTCCTACAATACCAATTCACCCCCCCCCCCCCCCACTTCTCAGTATTTCCCTGGTTTCCAATAACCAGTATCAAAACCAAATTACTTCAAATCAGTTTAATAGCTAGAAGAAAGATTAGGGACCATGGAAAATTAGGAAGGAGGATTTACCAATAGGGCACCAATCTTCATTGGAACAAGTTATGTGTTTTGGAAAGTGAGTATGAATACCTACATTCAATCACTTTGAGTTGATGTGTGGGATGTTGTGGAAGAAGCATATCATAGGCCTCCATCAGTGGTTACCAAACATCAAAAATTGGAATTCACATGAAATGCTAAGGAAATGAATGCTCTGCTTGCGGGTCTACCTGAATCAGAGCTTGTCAAGGTAATGGATTACACATTTGCTAAAGTTACCTGGGACAAGATGAGAAGCTGCTATGAGGGAGACAACAAGGTAAATAAAGCTAAACTCCAAGGCTACAAGATGGATTTTGAATCTTTAAGCATGTATGTTGATGCAGATATTGCAAATTATTTTTTGAGAGTTGATGAATTTGTGAACACCATGAGAGAGCTTCATCAGTAGCTAGATGAAGCTATGGTAGTTCAAAATATGTTAAGGTCTCTTCCTAAGAGTTTTAATCCCAAGGTGTCATCCATTGAAGAAATGACCAATCTAAGCACTCTCACTTTAGATCAACTTCTTGGAATACTCACTACCTATGAGATGAGGATTTCTAAAGGCAAGTTGCAACCAAAGAATTAGCCTTCAAAGCATAAAATAAGTGCAAGGATGAGCATGATTGTTATACAACCATCCCACAAAACAGAAGAAGATTTAGATCAACAACTTGAAAAATAGCCTCTTCGAGGGGGAAACCTCCTTTACATCACATAAATGAACAATTCTTGGATGATACAAATGAAAATACCTCCTTTGTATAGGAGTCGAAGGGCTCACAATATAATTAGAGCCTACATAACAATATTAATGTAAGGGCACAACAATAAAAATAGTGGGCTTCTATGGGGCACAATAATAACAATATGGGGGCTACATGGGCACAACAATAACAATAGGGGGGCTACACTATTAATAACAATAATGGGGCTACATGTTAATAAATTGATTGTATAACATAAATAACTACCGAAAGGAATAAATATAAAAATAACTAGCAACAACCATAAACACATAAACACACATGTTTATCTAGGAAAACCCCAAATCTAGGGAAAAACCCAACCTAATGATATCTCATTAGCATTGGCCAAAACCCTGGCCAATCCGACCAAGTGAGCCTTCACCGCTCACCTCCAGGCCTGCATTACAATGAATTCCTTCCAACCTTTTATAAGATCCATTGCATATAATACCATGGGCAGATACCATGGGTGCACAATACCATGTGCCCCAAAACCATCAATTTTTATCTGGTCAACTTTGACTTATCCCGAGTCAAGTATATCAAACAATTTCCCCCTTAAACTTGACTTGGGGTTCCTTGACTAACTCCAGCCTAACCTGCTAAGTGAGACAATCCTGCTCACTCTAGCCTTTACCCCCCTCAGAGTTTTTACCCAGGGTATTATTAACCCAACATCCCCCCTATCACCTAGGTCTAACCAGACTTTACTAATGATTATCTAGGGGTACACATGCCTTACCAGGTCTTACATTAGTATGCCCATTTACATGCAATAATTTTGACTTCATTCATTTTTATTTTTATTTTGTTGCTGCTATTCTGACCCATCCTCTCTCAATTTGATTTGCTCATTGAACCACGATTAAATCATATGCTGGAATCTAACCATGGTTTCCTAATTGGGCTCAAAAGCACTATCAACATAATCACAAAATCTGGCTCAACTGCAATTTTTGAGTTGTCACTCCTCAACTTCGTTTTTCCACGTGTAATAAACAACGTATATACCACGAAAGCCTCCTCAACAACCACTTGTTGGAAGCATCTTTCATCAAGGCATCACCACCTCTCTCCATAGAGTGATGTTCATCCTCATCCACATCCTCTCCATTGAGCCCGAGAGGATCATGCAAGCCTCCAAGGAGTGCAACAGCAAGATCAACTACCATGAGGCGAAACAGCAGCTTCCCTCAAGAGAGTTTCACTACAAACTTACTGAATTGCCTCTACTCCCTTCCTCCCAACACTTTCACAATCATCAAGATTTCCTCCACCACCATTGCCCGAGCATCCATATTCTCTAGTGCCTTGACACTCAAATACTTGGGCATAGCCACCACTTCCCTCCTCACAGCTTGGCATTTCATGCCTGCCATCTTTATCTTGACAAACTCGAGCACAGACTGTCGAATTTGAGTCCTCTGTTGCGTGCTTCCACCCGCCTGAGCCAACAATATGCCTAGGATCAACGCTTTCAGTAGAGTAGCCCCTGTAGCTATAGAATCCCCATGGCCAGGCTGCAAGACTTGCGATGAAGCAGAGCTTCAAGGCATCGCACACCCCACCATACGTTATCAGATGCCAGCGTATTCGCTTTACCAGTCTCAGCATTGGAATCAACTTGCGCAGACCCTTGATCCTTCTAACATGAAGACTAGGCCTCTTCTACTGCTGCATTCTCGGCATCTATATCCTGCTCCTGTAGTGCATAGCAATCAGCATCTTTCAACCATTCCTCCATGTAAAAAATCCCGCATCCGCCTCATGCAGGCCACAAGCTAGGGCAGTCTTCGTTCACGAGATGGCATTTAACAGCCTTTGCCATGGCGGCCTCATCATTGGCAAGGGATGGTGTTATCTGGCTCCCCACGATCCGCATTGCATATTTGAATGCCCACTCTGCCATCTGGTCATGGTTTCCATTTCCACCACCACCCTTCGCAGGAAGGATTCGCAATACTAGCTCTCGCACCAAACCTGCCACCTAGTCTTCTTCCATTGCGATTCGAAACTATAAAAAAGGTTTTGTTGAAGAGGTGCCCCATTGCTTTGGATGCTGCCAAAACCACCCCCAACACTTCATCTCATTTCTTCAGCAAGCCAGCATTCGAATGACACTACATGAGGTTTTCTGTAATCCCCCAACCCAAAACCACTCTTCCTGGGTAAACAATCGAATGAATGACTGAATAACGTGCGTCGGGAGGGATGGCCCTTTAGATTTTACCGCATGCATCATTGATTTCACATAGCCATGACCTTGAAACCCTTTCTGGGATCTCAGATCTATGCAGCTCAGGCCTGCCACATTATGGATCTACTCTCCAACCACTAGCACCTAGATTTGATTTGTGCCCAGATCAACATCAATCTCTCTAATCCATACATGAGAACTGTATCGTAATTCGACCACTAGTAATATAGCAGTCTCATAACCATGCTACCTCAAATCTCTAGATCCAGACCTCCATGAGTGCAGTGATTCAAATCTCTTTCATTCACCAGGCCAATAAAACCCTTGGCAACAAAAGCATACGTTTGAAGCCAACATTTGGCTCCGATACCAATTGTTAAGAAATTAACTATATAACATAAATATTTACTGAAAGGAATAAATATAAAAATAACTAGCAACAACCATAAACACATAAACGCACATATTTATCCAGGAAAACTCCAAATCTAGGGGAAAACCCAACCTAATGATATCTCATTAGCATTGGCCAAAACCCTGGCCAATCCAACCAAGTGAGCCTTCACCGCTCACCTCCAGGCCTGCATTACAATGAAGTCCTTCTACCCTTTATAAGCTCCATTACATATAATACCACGGGCAGAATATATGGGTGCACAATACCATGTGCCCCAAAACCATCAATTTTTATCTGGTCAACTTTTGACTCTATCCTAATTCAAGTTTATCTAACACTACACTAGTACTATAGGGACCTAACATGCCCCTCTCCTTCAAAAAGGTGTTTTCCTCAATGCTTGAGTAGTTTTGGCTGCTTCTATATAAAATTATCATCCTCCCATGTGGAATCTTCAATGGGTAAGTTCTTCCACTTAATGAGATACTCTGAAATTAATCGATTTCATAGTTGTCGAGTTCTTGTTTCCATGACTGCATCAAGATCCAATATGATTTTTATTTCTTCGTCAAGTTTTGGCAATATTGTTTAAATTGGGAGGTTGTGACCTGTAACCTTCTTTAAGAATGGAAAATGGAAAACTGGGTGTACTCGAGAAGATGCAGTCAGCTCCAATTTGTATGCCATAGTATCAATGTTTTGCAATACTTTTTAAGGAACATAATACTTGGGTGATAATTTATTATCCTTCTTAGCTTGCTTGAGGTACATTTGTTTGTATGGTTATAGCCTAAAAAATACCCAATTTCCTACATCAAAACTTCTTTCACTACGATGCTAATCTTCCTGTTATTTCATTTGATTTTCCACCAAAGTGAGGTTATCCTTTAAGAGTTGGAGAACTTGTTGTTCAAGCTCAATGTGATCTTCCACTTCTTGAACCTTGGAATTTTCTCTTAAAGATGATGTGATGAATGGTGGATGATATCCATAAAATGCCATAAATGGGGTCATTTTTTCTGAAGTATGGAGGGAAGTGTTATACCACCATTCAATCAGAGATATCCACTTAAACCATTGTGTTTGTTTATTTGATACAAAGAAATGAATATATCCTTCTAAACATGTGTTCACTATCTCACTTTTCCTATCAGATTGAGGATGGTAAGATGAGCTATGAGCCAATTGAGTACCAAGACAAGAAAATAATTCCATCCAAAAATTTCCAGTGAAAATGGGATCTCTGTCATTTACAATAATATTTGGGTTTCCATGTAGCTTTTTAATTGTTTCCATAAATACATTAGCAATTTTACTAGCTTTAAAAGGATGAGATAATGCAAAAAATTGTTCATACTTGGTAATTCTATCAAATACCACCACGATGACACTCTTTCCCTTAGACTTGGGTAAACCTATGATAAAATCCATTCAGACCTCCTCCCAACACTAACTTGGAAAGGCTAAATGTTGCAATAGACCCAAGGTCTTAATTATCTCAACTTTATTTTGTTGGAAAACCAAACATTCTACCACAATCTTTTGAATATTAAATTTAAGGCCATCTGAAATAAATTCATTCTTTACCCTGTGGTAAGTTTTTAAAAATCATGAGTGCCCTCCTAAGGGGGAGGTGTGCAATTCCAAAAGAATATTTTGTTTGAGTTGTGAATTATTATAGAGATATAAATGATCTTTGTACCATAATGAACCATTTTTCCATATAAATGTATCATACTAGGATCTTGCTGCAACTTTTGAATGAGCGTCCACACCTCTTCATCATTCTTCCATTCATCCCTTGTTTCATTTATCCAATCAGGTTGGATAATAGAACTGGCACAAAGCAATGCTTCCACATCCTCAACCTTTCTTGAGAGTGCATCTACAACAACATTTTTCTTCCCCTTTTGTAGATGATTTCAAAGTCATAACCCAACATCTTTGTGACCCATTTTCGCTACTCTTCTTAAGATAATATTTGTTCCAAAAGGTATTTAAGACTATCATGATATTTTTACCTTGAATTGTCTTCCCATTAGGTAAGGTTGTGATTTCTTTAGTGCATGTAGTATTTCCATCATTTCCTTCTCATAAATAGGTTTGTGTAAATACCTTCCCTTGATTGGGCGAATTTCAAAAGCAATAAGTGTTCCTTCTTGCATTAAAATAGCACCAATTTCATTTCCTAAGGCATCACATTCTACAATAAAGGTTTTATGAAGTTTGGTGTAGCTAAGACCAGTGCTTGGCACATTGCCTCTTTAAGATGTCCAAAGGCCTCAGTTGCTTCTAGAGTCCAAGAAAATGCATTTTTCTTCAGTAATATTGTTAGAGGCATTGACATTCCCCCATAATTCTTAACAAAATTGCAATAATACCTTGTCAACCTGAGAAATACTTGAATATGCTTTAGGGTTGTGGGGATTTTCCATTCCTTAATGGCTTTAATTTTGTTAGGGTCTACCTTAACACCCTCATGAGATACAATATGACCCAAATATTCCACCTCTTGTACTCCAAAGAAATATTTGGAGGTTTTTGCATATAATTATTTCTCCTCCAATAATTTGAGCACCCTATCAACATGTTAAGCATGATCCTTCCAAGACTTATTGTAGATTACTATATCGTCAAAAAATCCTAACACAAATTTTCTAACGAAGGGTTTGAAAATGGAATTCATCAAACCTTGAAATGTGAAAGGTGCATTAGTAAGTCCAAAAGTCATGACCAAAAATTCATAATGACCTTCATTAGTTCTTAATGTTTTTTTCTTTAGTATTCATTCTAATTTGATGATATCCTGAACGAAGATCCATCTTGATAAAGTAAATTTCTCCATGTAATTCATCCAAAAATTCATCAATGACAAGAATGGGAAATTTATCTTCAATAATGAGCTTGTTGAGCTCCCTATAATCCATAAAAATATGCCATGATCCATCCTTCTTATGCACTAATATGATTGGAGGAGAGAAATAACATTGACTACGTTGAATTATACCAGCCTCTAACATTTCTGCAACCATATGTTCAATTTCACTCTTTTGGGCATAGGGACCCATAAGGCCTGATGTTTGGAGGAATATTTCCTGGAATCAAGTGAATAGCATGATCATAATCACGAATAGTGGGAGGCCTTTGGGACTCTCAAATACCTTGGAATGATTGTCCAAGAATTTTTGGATATCTTGAGAAATAGATGATTTCGATGTTTGAATCTCTAGTGAGCATAATTGTACAATTTCACACTGCTATTATTTCTTCAAAATATTTTTCATTCCATTAGAGTTGATTATCTTCCCTAGTTTCCCTGTGATACCCTTTAATTCAATTTCCTTTCCTTCCCAAAAATATTTCAAGAAGAGTTCTTGAAAATTAAAAGTTATTGTCTACAAACATTGGAACCATTGGAATGCTAGTACAACATCATCACCACCCATTGGAATGGAGATCATCATACTATTCATAACATATCCCTCATGGTTATCTTGATATTTTTGCACTTTCAAGAGAAATTTATAGTTCCTCCATTTGCAACAATCACTTAACACTCTAGTGCTGGATATAAAAAGAAATTGAATTCCTTGGCTATATTACAATGAATAAAATTATGGATACCACCTGAATCAATCAACACTATTACCTTTTTCTTCTTGATATATCCTTCTATCTTGAGAGCTTGAGGAGTGGTAATTCCCACCAATGCATTAAAATATATGATCGGATTCATTTCTTCTTTCTCTAGGTTGGTTCTTGGTGTATATCTTGTTATTTTGATGTGTATTATTCCTTTTCTTCGTCCTCTTTACAATCTATGTAAAATAATTTCTTCTCAACACACTTATGACCTTTAGTATATTTGCTATCACAACTATAACAAAGCCCTTTTTCTCTTTTTTCCTCCAATTGTTGTGTTGTCAACGTTGTAGGTTGTGGAAGGCTAGGAGTAGCAATACTTCCATATTTATTGTTGTGAGTGCTAGACTTCCTTGTTGCCATAATTTTAATTTCAAACTTTCTTTCCACCCTTAATGCCTTCTCCAATGAGTTGGATTCCCAAACGTGAACCTCATGTTAGATGTTATCCTTCTGTGTTCATATGAACACACCAATCCTATGTTCCTCTGGAATATTAGTTACCCTGATATTTAATTTTTGGAAGTACTCAATGTGCTCCACCATTGAACCCTTTTTTTAAGATTTATTAGTTGGCTAAAGAAGGTGTTTCTCTTTGTATCCTCATAATGTGCTATCATTTCCTTTGTAAAAATTGACCAACTTACAAGTGGTTTACGATAAAAAATTAATCGATTCCATACAAAATTATTGGGTTATAAATATAAATATGCAATGTGTACCTTTTGTGTGTGTTACACATCATGTATATCAAAGAATTGCTCCATTTGTAGTATCCATGTTACTGGATCCTTGCCATCAAACTTCCTCATATCAATCTTTGTAATGTGTTTGGTGTTCAATCCAAAGTTAGATTCTCTAAAATCATGATTAACATTTCTTTAGTTCTCATCATGAGTTTCATAGAATACCTTTTTGCCATTATGAATAATTTCTTGTAGCAACTTTTTCAAACATTCCATGTCTGATTTCAAACCATCCTTCAAACCTTCCATGTTTGCTCTCAACCATCCATCTTACCTTCCATGTTTTGTTTTAATCCATCCTTAAAACCTTCCAAATCTTCTTTTAAACCATTCTTAAAACCATCCATCTTAGCTTCCCTTTAATTTTTGGTTACTCTTTGTGAGAGCGAAATTTGTTACACTTGGTCACATAATTTTGTTGTATCATGTTGCATTTCTTCCTCTTATTCATGTGTCATAGTATAACTTTCTGGTTGCTTACTAGGAGTATCCATTTTTTTTTTTTGAGGCATATTTGAACCAAATAATGATATATATGCTTTGCTATGCCCTTTGAATTACTTTAGGCTGATTTTTCAAACAAAACTTATGTAAATTTAAAAAAATGCTATAGGGACCTAACAATGATGAGTCATGTTGTAAATCAGATGAAGAAGAAGCCAACTTTGTGAGAAATATCAAGTGAGAATCAAGCAAGTATAAAGGTAAGTTACCATTTAAATGTTTTAATTGTGGAAAATTTGGTCATTTTGCATCAAAGTGTCCTGAAAAGTAGAAGAAAGATTATGATCCTAAAGAAAAATTCAAGAAAGTTCAAAAGAACAATAAGAAGGCCAAGAAGATAGGTTTTTATGTTCAAGAATATAGCTCCTTGGAAAGTGAACCTAGCCAATCCTTAGATGAGGAAAAATATGATGAGAGCCCCAAACAATTTATGTTGATGGTCATTGAAAATTTGCAAGTAGAGCCTATTAATTCCGATGTGAATAAGGAGAAGAATATCTTGAAGGAGAACTAGTAAGTTCTCTTGATGAATTAGAAAGGTTGAGGAGGAAAATTAAAGTCTTGAAGGAGTCTTTGACAAAAGAAAAAGTTGAGGTTGTGGAGCCATTACTCTTGCAAGTATAAGAAGGTAAGAATGTCTAAGAATACCTGAACGAATAGTTGAATGAAAAGTTTCAAGCATGGAAAAGTTGGAAGGAGAAATAGTATTGCTAAGAAAGGGACTAGAGAAGGCTAAAACACAGTTGAGTTTCAATCAAAAATTTGGAAAATAAAACAAATATTTAAATGAGATACTAGAGGCTCAACGTGTCTCTAAAGGTCATAATGGTCTTAGCTTTGAAGCTAAGTCTAGCACAATAGCTAAATTAAAAGGTAGAAAGGAAATTACCTTTGTTCTCGCTAAAGAAGGGCATGTGGAACATCAAAAGGGAGGCATGCAACCCAAAGATTATATCCATAAAAAACTACAACAACAAAAGAAGAATGTTGGCTAAGAAAATTGAATTGCCCAAAATTTAGGTCAACACATAAGACAATCTTCCATGTACAATGATTTTTTACCAGGGTATTGTTTCACATGCACCAACTATGACCATAGAGTAGCAAGCTATAAAGTCAATCTATCATAAAGGTAACTTAGACCCAATAGAAGACTTCAACAAAGGAGAAGTAGCCCCAAGCACAATCCTTTTTCTCCCTTGAATTATTAGGTACAATTTTTTAAATGTCAAAATTTTGGGCATATAGCAATAAATTATAGACTTAAATAAGAAAGCATAAAGCCAATAATTGAACAAATGGAAAAAAATCCCAAGGTACAGAAAGAAAAGTAGAAACCATGGAAATTTAATATTTCTTTATATGCTCAAAATGGTGGGAGCCATGGGTATGTGGATAGTGGATGTTCCAGGCATATGTCAAGATACAAAAGAAAGTTTCTAACATGGAAACCAGTTGAAAAAGGTAATGTGACTTTTGGCAACAATGCTTCTATAAAAATAATTGCAAAAGAAGTGGTTAGTCTATCAAATTGCAAAGGTAAAGCCAAAAATGTTTTATATGTTGATGAATTAAAGCATAACCTAATAAGTGTATCACTGATATGTGATCAAGGTTGTGATTTGATTTTTAAAGCCATAAATTGTCAAACAAGGTCGATGGGTACAAGTAAGATAGTTGTTGAGGTTGTGAGAACAGATAATAATGTCTTTGTGCTCAAAGAGAAGAAAGAAAGGTCTTACTTATCAAAGATATATGAGAGTTGGTTATGCCACAAAAGGCTTTCACATCTAAACTTTAATCAGATAGTCAAGTTAAGAAAGAAGAACATTTTCAAGTATTTTCCCAAGCTTTCAAAACAGAGAATACAATTTGTAAATCCTGCAACTGCGAAAGTAAGCTCGAGTTCCATTCAAGGCAAAGGATAAATCATCATTGAAACCATTGCAACTAGTATACATGGATATGTGTGGACCATATAGAATGTAACACCCACAGGTAAATTATACTTTATGCTAATAATGATTTCAATGGGATGATGTAGGTTACCTACCTCAGAGAAAAATCTGAATCTTTTGAGAAATTTAAATAGTTCAAAGTTATGGTTGAAATTGAAATTGATTGCAAAATTAAAAGCATGAGGTATGATAATGAGTTCTATAAAAATAATGGCATCAAAACGCAGTTTACAATAACAGAGACTCCCTAGAAAAATGGTGTCACAGAAAGAGAAAACATATTAATGCAATAGTTATCCAAAGAAATAATGACAAAAGGAATGTTCAATAGAGGTTTTGGGAAGAATTTATTCATAAAGAAATAGTTATCCTCAAAAAATCTCATTTTACACCAAACAATGACAAAACTCAATATGAGTTGTGCTATGGAAAACCTACATCAGTCAAACACTTCAGAGATTTTGGTAGCAGATACTACATCAAAAGAAATGATGAAAACCTTGGTAAGTTCGATACGAGAGCAGATGAAGGAATTTTTATGGGATACTCACATAATAGAAAAGGATACATATTATATACTAAAATCACCAAGAGGATCATCAAATGTATCGATGTAAAGGTGGATGAGCAAATGATCAAGAAGAGAAACAAACCGCAAAAACCGCTTCTAATGAACTAGTGAGCATTAGTAGGGAACATGATGAGGAAGTTATAGAAAAAAAGTGATGAAGAACCCTCTATTCCTCAAGCTAAAGGTCCCACAGGATATGTACAAAAACACCACCCACCTAATCATATCATTGGTAAATTCAATTCTAGAGTCCAAACAAGAAGGAAGTTGTTAGATTCCCTCACGCAAGTACACATTTCCCTGTTTTCCTTGGAGGAACCAAAGGATGTTGTTCAAACAAATAAATATCAACATTGATTAAAGGAAATTGATTAAGAATTGAATCAAATAGAGAAAAATAAGACTTCGGAACTTGTTCCAAGGCCTTCTAACAAGAATGTCATTGGAACAAAGTGGGTTTTCAAGAATAAATTAAATGACCTTGGAGAAGTGGTAAGAAACAAGTTTAGGTTGGTATGCAAAGGCTATGCTAAAATAGAAGGCTTATATTTTGATGAAAATTTTTCTCCTATTGCTAGATTAGAAGCAATAAGAATATTTTTCACATTTTCTTGCCTTAAAAAATTGAAAATCTATCAAATGGATGTCAAACCTTGTTTTCTCAATGGAGAGCTACAGGAGGAAGTCTACATAGAGAAGCTAGTAGGTTTTCATCTAATAGAGAAACAATATTATGTTTGCAGACTTAAGAAGGCTTTGTATGGTCTCAAGCAAGCCCCTAGAGCTTGGTATTCGAAGATAGACAACTACCTTCTCAAGTGTAGATTCAAAATAGGTGCAACTAACAGCAACTTATATGTCCAAGAAAAATATAGCAAACTTATTGTGGTGGTTGTATATGTTGATGATATAATCTTTGCCAATGATTTGGATTTTCTAACCAATGAATTTGTAGCTGACATGAAGGTTGAGTTTGAGATTTCAATGCTTGGATAGATTTCCTATTTCCTTAGATTGTAGATTGCACAGACACCCAAAGGAATTTTTATCTCTCAAAGCAAGCATCTCAAAGATGTGTTGAATAAATTTTGCATGGAAGAATTCTCTTTGGTGAGCACTCCAATGGTGAGAGGTTGCAAACCCACCAATATGGATGAATCTCCTATAGTGGAGAAGACTTTATATAGATCCACCATTGGAATTCTCTTATATTTGACAACTTCAAGACCAAAAATCATGCAAGTCATTGCTATAGTTGGAATATTTCAAGCAACCCCCAGATAAATCCATGTATTTGCAACCAAGGATATTCATAGATATCTTAGAGAAATGGAGGAATATGGATTGTGGAACCCTGCAGGTAAATATTTTTCATTCATTGTTTATACGTATGCTAATTGGGTAGGTGATTAGATGAACAAAAAAGCACAAGTGGTAGTGCTTTCTTTTTTGGAGAATGTCTAGTCTCATGGTTGAGAAAGAAGCAAGCTTCCATTTCCTTATCTACAGCTAAAGCAGAATATATTGTAGTAGCTTCTTGTTGCACTCAACTTATGTGGATGAACAAAACCTTGCAGGATCTACACGTGTTTTATGATCAATTGATTCCCATTATTTGTGACAACACAAGTGCAATAAGTAGGTCCAAGAATCCATTTTTTCACTCCAAGAAAAACCATATTTCAATCAAGTGTCACTTCTTGAGAGAGAAAGTTACAAATTAGGTTTTGAAGTTGGAATATAATCCTACAAAAGAAAAAGTCTATGATATATTTACCAAGCCACTCCCTAGATAACAACTTGAGTATTTGATGCAAAGATTGGGCATTATTCATCTTGCCTCCCTACACTGGCTCTTCATTTAAGAGGAAGAAGGGAAGTTGTTGTATTTTCATCATATAAAGGTGAAGCTACCAGGTCTAAAGGATCAACATGATAGAGAATTATTGTTTCTAGTAGAAGCATGGCAATAGGGGGAGCATGTTGGTGTAGTTGCATTGATGTAAAAGTGGGAGAGATCCATAGTGATCAAACAAAAAAGGTAAAATGATATATCCATAGTTATCAAACAAAAAAAGGTAAAAGGAGAGATCCATAGTGATCAAGCAACAAAGGTAAAAGGAGAGATCCATAGTGATAAAACAAAAAAAGGTAAAAGGAGAGATCCATAGTGATAAAACAAAAAAGGTAAAAGGAGAAATCTATAGTGATCAAACAAAAGGTAAAATGGGGGGGGTGTGGGGAATGATAATGGTGATGAAACAAACAAATAAGGGGAGAGATAATGTTCAGATAAAGGAGTACAAGGAGAGGTGTTAGTGATCTAACAATGGCTTAAGGAGAACCATGAGAAGTAGTAGAAGAAGCATCAAATAATAAAAGAAGTATATGTCAAGGGGAGAATCACTCAAAATATTCAACCATATCTCTTAAAGGATGTTTTGTTTGATCTTGGTATTTCCATCAATGCCAAAGGGAGATAATGTTGGAAATATGTTTTCATTGATGTCAACAGGATATTCCTTGATGTCCATATGGTGTCCATTAAGAATATGGTTTAAAATGGCATCAATTGGTGGCATAATTGTCCCAAGAGAATGGGTTCCAGGCACAAGAATAAGGGTCAAGCTAAAAATAATAGCAGATGAGCTCAAAGACTACATTAGACCCACTCAAATTGAAATTTCTCTAAAAGATCTTTCCAAAGTATAAAGAATTCTACAAATGGCCTCCTGAATCAAAAGATAGAGACAGTAAAAGTTGGGCATACAAAAGTAAAAGATGAGCAGAATCTCGGAACCCTGGAACCTCGAAACCCCATAACCCCGTAACGAAGATTAGAGTGGCACAACATGGTTGAAATCCAAAAAGGCTTGAAATCCTGGAAGCCCAGAAGTGTCGTACACCAAGGGACCCAGGATCCACTCTTAATAGAGACAACACACAACGGAGGAGTAAAGCACGGTGGGCCATGCCTGGAAAACTTGGATCCAATAACTTTTATATTAATGTCATTTTGAAAAAGTTTTGAGATAGAGAAATTCGGGTGTTGAAGTTGGCGTTTGGTCATTTATTATGTAATTTGGAGAGCCATTGGCATCGAGCATTTACACAGGGAAATAGGCCCCCGACAAGACCCTGAAGGGCTTAGCACCTAAGTGCTCAACTTCTGATCATAGGACTCAGTCACATGAGGAAAACCTTCAACACTTAAAGGAAAGGGGTTAAGGACTAAAATAGGCATATTTCAGTAACATTCACATTATAAAAGAAAAAGGCCTAGGAAGCTCTATTTAGAAGTAAGGTTAATTTTAGCAGTAGTGATAGGTTAAAAATCCTTGAGGCTTGGCGTGGAAGATGAGATGGCACCTAGCTCTGGCAGGGTGATCTCGAACACAGCATGGATGGTTCGACATCTATTTTGGCAGTAGTGATTGTTAGCATAGCCTTTGGGCCTATGCATGGAACAAGTCGACAGCTTTTAAAACTGACAATTTAGTGGCATTGTTTGGAAGCTAATCCAAATAAAATAGTAGAACGCCAAATTTCATGGATGAGTTGGCAACTATTTTAGCAGGATTAAGCCTGATAGTAGCATGGGTGAGTCAACAGCCAATTTAGTGACAATTTTGGTGGAACTTCGTGTTAAGAGGTAATTTTGGTAGTTTTGGACAAATTTGGAGGATCTCTAGCTTTAGCAAAACTCAGCTAACTCTGTAAAAAGCCATAATTGACTAAAATTAGTATAAAATATCACAGAAAAGGATGGGATTTGCAGTGGACCTCAAGAAAACATGAGCATCAGTCTTAGAGGAATAATTAAATAGGACAAAGGAAAAAATAAGGAAACCATGCAGCAAGATAACTCAAGTCCAATACCAAAATATCAGTCCAAATTTATTTAAAAGAAAAATTTGAGTAGCAGAGTGATGGATGAGTAAGGACGAGTGCAGCAGATTTGAGGCAATGGGTTGCAAGAGTGTGTGTGTAAAAGTGTGTGAGAGTTATTGGTGCAACATGGTGCATGATGGTGGTATGAATCGAAAGTGAAACAAAGACCAATCCTGGTATCTATAAAGTGTTTCAGATTTGCATAGAATGCATTGGTAATTGGGGTGACATTGCTAGTGTTTCTTAGTAATCAATGAATTGTTGAATTTATTGGTGCTCTAGGAGAAATTGTGTTATTGTGAAGGCAGAGATGGCATTAATTGTTCTAGTGTGAAAAAGGTTGAAAGATGAACAAGTGAGTGTCAAGCAAGCTGTATCTTGCAAAATCATGGGTTGGTGCTCCTTCTAGTGTGCGTTGGGAAATATTTGGGGTTTTTTCTCTATTCAGTTGTAGTTGATGAATTGATTTGTAGCTATAGAATTGTAACAGCAAGTTATAACTTTCCTTTTCATGATTATTTATTTGCTAAGAATACTCTATGGTGTCCGTGTGATCTAACATGGGTAAAAGAAAGCTTTTTTTTTAATTGGTGAAATTCCTACAATATTTAGTCATCCCCCTTCTTAGTATTTTTCTAGTTTCCAACACAAACTAGACCCACACCCAACAATATGCTCAATTACCCAATACCAATAACCACTCTTGAACCAAACACGGAATAACTAAATATCAAGATATCAATCCTTTTGTAATCAATCATTGATCAAACTGATAACCCCTCTGCAACCAAATCACTAACAAAACCTCAACATCAATAACCAATCTCAAATCATCAATCAATACTATTAGATACCAAACATCCTAATCAAGACATCCATGAAAATTAGTAGTAAATAATTCAAGATCAATCTACTGCAATAACCAAGTAGCACTACAAACCTTTATCAAATCAGAATATATACATGACCATCATTAATAAGATATATGTATATATGCACCTTTAATGAATAATACTCGTGTACAGATATTAGTTCTATATTATCAAACCTTGGAAGTAAATCATCCATCATAGTGACTTCATCAACCTCTATTAATCATCAATCAATAGCAACCAATCCCATATTCATCTACAGATAGTAGCATTCATCACACCACAACTACTCAGACAATATGAGCGACTATTCAAAAGCATATCTCTTTGTTTAAGAGGTATTCAGGAATATAACCAACTTATAGTTCCCTAATTCATATTTCAACATCTACATACGTAATCAAACCAGATCTTTGCATATGCATACACATCCAAATCATATCTCTACATATATTATTCATATCAAATCCCATTTACCCTACATTTGTTAGCAACCAAAACATTTGCCCATAATTACACATGCAAAAAGAAAATCAATCAAGCACACTTTCAGATCTCTCATATATGGGAATTCTCCTTGCTCCCTAGTGCACACCTATTCTAGATCACATCACACATGAATTCAGTGCACACTCAAATCCTTGATCACCCTTGGTTTTGTTGTCAGTAATTGTTTAATGGGATCAAATAACCATTGCTCTCACAAAATTGTGGGAGGTCACCGTGCGAGAAGCTCATGGTTTTCTATTTTCCATGGTTAGGATCACGTATATGACTTGTTTTCTTTAAATCTATGTATGTACGCAACTTTTCTTCATCGAGGTTGTGTACACTTTTCAAACTTCACATTTTCATATTTTCTCAAATTAAACCTGTGACAAGCCTGTAAATACATTTCCTCATTTCTGCCATACCTGTACCAATATTCGTGTCATGTACAACAAGCCTATAATCATCAAGGATAATGCATCATATTATAACTAGGTTGACATCAAGGACATATTTGATATGTGAGTTACCATCAAGGACAACATATTAGCCATAATGCCAACAATCTCCCCCTTTGTACTTGATGGAAATCTCTTGCAAACACCAAGTCTTCTCTTCCCCTTTGACATCAAGGGAAAAAAATATAACTATGTTGATGGAATTAATCCCCCCTATCATAATCAACACTATGAATATTATTCGTTTATATGAACCATTAAGCACAATTGCAAGATATTATAATAACATGTCATACTGATTATGTTCCCCCTTAGAATATACTAGACCTTCAAGTGATATGTAAATACAAATCAAATACATGGTTATCCATAAGCACATATGGCCTCTCCAATGACTCTACGGTTCCATGTTTACATCAATCACCCAAAATAATGGGGTTACATAAATGACATGACTTGATCACAAATTAATAATGTTTATAATATGGGTATTTTCATGACCCTTACATCAAGATACATACATGTAATTAATACAAGGAATCTATGACATATCACATGATTACTATCTATAGCATCAACATGTATGATGTTCACATCAATATATGAATGAAAACCTTTTGTAGCAGTAATATAGAAATTGATTAAAAATATATCAGATACCAACCAACATCATCAGTCAACTCTCTATAGTGATAGCATCTTATATGTATCCTTCTTATCAATGAAGATGCCAATCAATAGTAAGTAATACAAGAAGTCTAATTAGTAGCATGTCTAACAATGAAGACTCCATAACAACAAGCATGATATATATACTCCTAATCAAGTGCATCACAAAGACTGATTTATTCCATAATAGCAATAATAATGTATCGTCAATAGCTTCACCACATGCAACCCAAGCATCATTGATAACTCATGACATAGTGACAAAAACATATATATTTTCTAGTAGTGAGCAATGTATTAAAGAAAAAATGCAAGACGGTGGCAGTAATAACCATGAACTCATCATAGATCAACATCCTACAAGAAACCAATGTCATCTCAAGGAACCATAATGCCAATAATGAGCCATTGGAAGCATAGAAGATGCTCCTCCTATATCTATGTCACATCAGTAACAACATATATATGTGTGTGTGTGTGTGTGTTTCTGTGTGTGTGTGTGTATATATATATATATATTATATATACACGTACGTATGTACGTATGTTATTTAGGTATGTATGTATATGTATGTATGTATAATGTATATGTATATGTATGTATGTATATAGTATGTATGTATGTATATATATATATATATATATAATATATATATATATATTATATACACATACGTATATATATATCTTGTGTGTGTGTGTGTGTGTGTGTGTGTGTGTGTGTGTGTGTGTGTGTATCCTCTACAAATAAGGCAAGAACTAGATCAACAACAACAATAACATAAGATTTTTCATGGATCAACACATCTTAACATCAGATAGGCATCATCAATAGTTTGCAATAAACCAATATCAAAACCAAAATTCCAATGATGAATTGATGGAAGCATATGACAAGCTCCCCCTGAATCTATGCTACTTATTTGTCACCACATAGAAACATATGCAACTGTCTAAATCAATAACCATGTACATACATAACTACGCTTCATAATAAACACTTACATAATATAAAATGTTGATTTTGCATGGCCACACCTCGCCTTGAAAAATTCATATATGTTCCTGATCGCAATCACTTCATCAGATGTAACATTAGTAACATAAATATTCAGTAATAAAATAATCAAACATAATATAAAGTCAACATCAATGCAGGGCTGCCCCTCAAGATCATGCACCACTGATCCTGTGGACCTGATAGACATCATTTGTTTTCCATGAAGTTATATACCTCACATGTGCTTCTGCAGTCCTAGTTAGAAGTATGCATTAAGTACAATATATTGCAGTAGGGGTTGGATTCCCTACATCTCTGGTTGATGCTCCTCCTATATCTATGTCACATCAATAACAACATATATATATATATATATATATATAAGGAAAGAATTAGATCAACAACAACAATAAGATAAGGTTTTTCATGGATCAACACATCTTAACATCAAATAGGCATCATCAATAGTCTGCAACAAACCAATTTCAAAACCAAAATTCTAATAATGAACTGATGGAATCATATGACAAGCTCCCCCTAAATCTGTGCTACTTCTTTGTCACCACATAGAAACATATGCAACTGTCTAAGTCAATGACGATGTACATACATGACTATGCTTCATAATAAACATGTACATAATAAAAAATGTTGATTTTTCATGGCCGTATCTCGCCCTAAACATTTCATATATGTTCCTGATCACAATCACTTCATGAGACGTAACATCAGTAACATAAATCTTTAGTAATAGAATAATCCAACATCATATAAAGTCAACATCAATGTAGGGATCCCCCTCAAGATCATGCACCACTGATCCTTTGGACCTGATAGACATCATTTGTTTTCCATGAAGCTATATAATTCACATGTACTTCTGTTGTCCTAGTTAGAAGTATGCATTAAGTACAATAGATTGTAGGAGGGGTTGTCTTCCCTATATCTCTGGTTATTGCTCCTTCTTCCTCCAAATTTGCATGCAATTTTCAATCATGTGTCCAACATTGTGATACATATACCATCTCATGTAACCAGAAGCTTGTTTTCTTCCATTCCATCATATTGACTTGCAATTACTAGCCTTAAGCCAAAATGAGTTACAAGTGAAACAATATCCATAAAACTATCTTTTATACCTAGGGACTAATATTGATTGTTTCTTTTTTTATGAGTAACTTGATTTAGTTTTCCCTTGAAGAAATTTTTTTTATATTTATCATCATCTTGTGGATTTGAGTGGTTGTATCCAATACATCTCTTAATGATAGGAGAGCAATGTTCATTAATAATCTTCTCTAGTGCTTCAGATGCATTTACCCATTTGTTATTCCAATACGATTGTGATTTTGTTTTCTCATAATTTTCTTTTAGTGTCACAATTTCATATTCTAACTTTTCACAATGCCTTTCCTTTTCTTGAATTTGTTTCATTACAACTTCCTCTTCTATTGGTTGCTTCTAAATGAGTTTCCATTTCTTTTTTTATAGTATTGAGTCTATCAATTTCTTTTAATGATTTCAATAAATAATCTTCTTCATAATTATCTAATTCACTAGTCAACTAATCTTCACGAGCCATAATAATTTTGTAACTAGTGCTACAATTAAAATCTGAGTCTACCTGATCATCAGATGAATCTTCATTGTCTTTAGAATAGAATCTTTTCTTTTTAGAGAATTTCTTTTTGATATATTTCTTGGACACTTTCTTTCCTTTTTCTTTCTTACCATGATTTTCTTTATATGGGCATTTGGCTTCATAGTGACCTACTCTTCCACATGCAAAACATTTAAAGGGAAGCTTACCTTTCAACTTACCAATTCCCATGTGCAACTTCCTTACAAAATTCACCTCTTCTTCATCTGATACATAACTGGCATCTATAGGATCATCCTTTTGCTTTCCTTTAAATGTGGCTTCAAAGTAGATTCTCTAATATTCAATGTATTCCCTTTCGTTCTCATCTCATAATTGTCAAGATCGCTAGAGTTTTTCTAGAGAAAGAGTCTTCAAATCCTATATTTCTTTAATGATAGACACTTTGGCATCGAACTTTAGGGTTAGTGATCTCAAAATATTTTCAATAATGGTAGAATCCTTTATCTTCTCCCCAATCCCTTTCATGATGTTGGTAATCTCATTTACTCTAAGGAAAAATCTTGTAATTCTTTCATCATCATGCATTTTAAGAGACTCCTACTTAATTATATATGATTGGATTTTTCCACTTTTTACCCTACTGTCACCTTCATAGCTTTGGAAAATCTTATCCCATATTGCTTTTGCAGTGTTCAATTGCATGAATTTCACGAACTTGGGTTATTCTAGTCCTCCCAATATAGCATTTACTATAGTTTCATAGCTCTCATACTACTTCTTTCCTACATTATCCATGGGAATGGATCTTGTATATTGATATACACCTTCAACAAATTCCCATGCATCAACTCCTAGTTACTATAAATATAATCTCATTATGACTTTCCAAAACATAATGTTAGTACCATTAAAGAAAGGTGGCTTGGTAGAGAAAAGTCCATTTTGACTACTCATCTTGCTAGATTTCCCTTCAAGCGGTCAAGCTCTTTCTAAGGGACCTGATTTTATGCCAATTTTCTAAAAAAATTACTCAGAGCGGGGGGGTGAATCAATATTTTTATCTCACTTAATATTCAATTTCAAATGTAGACAAGTGTATGATACTATTATTTATACAACTCATGTGTGTATGCATCTTTAGTGAATGAAAGCCAGATATGTGTGGATTACCAAATTTTCACAATTTCATAAATTGTTTAACTTAATCATTACATCATTATTTCATTTTTCATTAATCATGAATAGTAAATATCATATAAATCATAACAGATAATCAACACGTCAACACACATAGACACTAAGATTTTAGGAGGAAAGCCAATGTGGGATAAAACAATCGTTTTTTTCATCTTCGTCTTCTTCTTTTAATATAAAGAAAAATATTCTTACAAGTTTGTAATAGTGCATAATTTTTCCAGTATTTAGGCTCCTACATGCAGGAGGCTACAACCTCCACTCATTCCCCAGCACCCATTGGAAGGGAGGTACTACTCCTAATCAAGTTTATTGGCTCCCACCAGAAGGAAGATTTGACTCCCTCACTAAAGGCTACAACCCTCAACACCTCTGTGGACCACATTTCAAAATTTTCACATTGGATCCACCTCTCTCAAACCAAAACATGTAGGTCACCTTTCATCAAATTTTCAAATTGGACCCACACCCAACAATATGCTCAATTACTCAATACCAATAAATACTCTGAAACAAAAAATTGAATAAATGAATATAAAATATCAATATTTCTCTAATCAATCACTGATCAAACCAATAAACTGAATACCCCTCTGCAAGAAAATCACTAACTAACCGCAACATCAATAACCAATCTCAAATCATCAATCAACATTATCATATACCAAACATCTTGATCAAGACATCCTTGGCAATAAATAACAAAAAATACAAGACCAATCTAGTAGCATAACCAAGTAGCACTATAAACCCTGAGAAAATCAGAATATAATTGTGAATGTCATTAATAAAATATGTGTATATACACGCCTTTTATGAATAATACATGCGTACATATCTCAGTTATATATTCATCAAACCTTGGAAATAAATCATCCATCATAGTGACTTCATCAACCTTTGTTGATCATTAGCCGATAGTAGTAATACCATATTCATATATAGATAGTAGCATTCATTAAACCACAACTACTCGGACAATATACGTGACTCTTTAAGGTCAGGTTCGTGTATGTACACGGTATTTAGGAATACAACCAACATATAGATCTCTAAATCAAATTTCAACATCTGCATACACAATCAAAACAGATATCGGCATCTCCGTACACACCCAAATCATATCTTTGGATATAATATTCAGATTAAAGCTCCTTGATCCTGCATTCATCAAAAACTTAAACATTTTCCCATAATTAAATTTGTAATAATAAAATCAGTCAAGCATATTTTTAGATCTCTAAGATTGTTATATGTGGAGCTTGATTATGTTCCTAATCCATAGGTGTTTTTTGTTTTATCTGTTATTAGATCCCAATCCCTGATGGGGGGGTGTTGGGGGGCTTCCCCCCCACTATTGCTACTACGTGGATCTAGGGGAGGTAGCTGCAATTATTTGGAGTCCCCCCTGGTGAGGGTTCAAGGGAAATGCCCCCAAAGCAAAAATTACATGAAAATTTGCCTTGTAAAATATTACAATTCTGTTGTCAATCGAAGTCATTCATTAGGTGGAATATATAACAGTAGAATTTATACTAATTTAGGGATTTTTTCCCTAGAAGGAAACACTCAGTTTATATGAGGGAACAATATTGCAACAATGTATTATTCTATGTGGGAGAAAATAGAGGAGACTATGTGAAGAAAGAAGAAGGTTATAGCGGATTTGTTGTAGGTTTCATCTCTTCATTTTGTTGGATAATATAAAAGGAAGGATTGGTTGTTTCTCCATGGTCATAGCCCAAATTGGGTGAACCACGTATATCTGTGTCTCTCTTATTTTATGTCTTTTTGTGTTTGTTTTTTCTACAATATTTTATGTGTTCCATTGTTCTGACATTATTTAATTTCTAACCCAAATTTAGGCATTCTACCTTCCCCGTGGTGCACACCTATTCTAAATTAGATCACACATGAATAATCCATCCGATGCACACTCAACTCCTTGATCTCCTTCTCCTTTTATAGCTATTTTCCTTGCCAATACCATGGGGAAAGCCCTTGAGTTTGTTGTTAGTAATTTTTTTATGGGAACATATAACCCTTATTGTCATAAATTTCTGGAATATTACCATGGGAAAACCTCATGGTTTTCTATTTTCCATGGTTAGGATCATGTACGCGAATTTTGTTCTCTAAACTTGCATATGTATGCGACTTTGCTTCAGCGAGGTCACGTATAATTTTCCATCTTCACATTTTCATCTTTTCTCAAATTAAACCTATGACAAGGTTTCCAATACACTTCCTCATTTATTATATACATGTACCAATAATCATCTCATCTGCAACAATTCTATAATCATCAAGGACAACTCATCATATTTAACCAGGTTGATATTAAGGACATATTTTACATGCAGGTTTCCATCAAGGACAACATATTAGCCATAATGCCAATGTGGACCACTCTTTGGATGAAAAAATTAATTTATCATCCAAGAATTACCCATGTTGCATACTCTCGATGGACCCTGCTACACGGAAAATGAGAAATGCATGAGAAAATGTGATTGCAATCACGATTTTTGATGTATTTATCATTTTTCATGTAGAATTATCAATCAAAAGTATGTATCATGGATCCTCCTTGGATGATGAATTAAATTTCACATCCAACAAGTGATCCCGCTTGAAATTTGAGTAAAATCGTAGGGAGATAAGTTGAAAATACGAATTGAAAATTTGGTTTTTCTATCTTTTAATCTTTTGACTTTTTTACTCCAAAAATGTAGAATGGTCCTTCATAGTTGACATCATCGTCTTGAATCCTATTGGTTCTTATAAAGTTTATTTTGGTTGCACATTTTTGTTTTGAGGCCCATTTTAAACCTCAAAATTTCTCTAATGACTAGGCGTTGTCTAGACTGACGCAGTAGCTCCTTAAGTGTGTAGTGTTTGAGTTCTTCATGTGTAGAACTAAATAGGAAACCATGAACTTCAACTACTACTACTCTAATTTTCTTACTACCCCTGACCAGTCTACCTTATTTATGTACAACTAGTATATTGTTCCTTCATCTCGTTTAAATAGAATACATGGGAGCTTGACTATCCCTATATAGTTTTACCCTACTCCCATTAACAAACCATTCACGCAGTGTGCCATCCAATTTCCTTAACTACACCACACCTACTTACCTTAGATGTTGGATGACATATAGCCCCATCTAGTGCATCTGGAATTTACCTAGATTCCTAAGAAAGTTACTATCATATAACAATACTAAATCCCCCACTTGTAATGTCTTCTACTTAGTCATCCAGTCATGCCATGCTTTATCTCAGGCCTTCTGCAACTCCTAGTAGAAGCTGGATAGCACCTGGTCCTCTTCCAGATACAGTAATTCTTGCAATCGTAGTTCCACTACATGATCTCTTGTCATCGATGTGGCCAGTATGATGCACAATATTGTTACCAAGAATTTCATTGACGTGATATCTTGTATTTGGTATACCAGTCAAAAAGGTGTATATCCAATCATTTTCTTACATGTAGTCCTATAGGCCCACAAGGCAGTGGGATCCTCAAGTCCAAATCATCGCGCTACACATTACATTCTTTGGTAAGTGAAACCTCTAATATCTTGATAAAAGACTCCATTGTTCCATTATCTTTGGGATGATATAGAGTACTTTTTTTATGGTATATTTCAAACTCCTTAGTTAACATGGTAATAGTATTATTCAAGAAATGAGTCCCTTGATCATTCATCAATATCCTTAGACATCTAAACCTAATCGCCATGTTTTCAAACAAGAACCACATAGTTGTTTCTTCACTACAATCCCTTAGTGATGCAGCCTTGAATCATCTCATCAGATAGTCCATGGTGGTAATGATGTATCATGCCCTCGTTCTAGTTGTTGGTGGGTCAATTAGTCCAAAAAAGTTGATGGCCTTCTTATGAAACAGCTACAATGCAAGTTGAGGATTTATGGGAATTTCATCCCGTCTGGAGGGTCTCTCCACTCTTTTAGATATGTTGTAAGCCCTACATAACTCCTTAGCATCAACATGCATTATGGATCACCACAATCCATCACACGAGATCTTTTGCACTATAAGTTGGCATGCATAGTTTCCTCCTAAAACCCCTACATGTGCTTTGGCTAAATCATTGGTCACTTATGCTCCATAAAAAACCGAAATAGAATTCCATCTACCCCTAACTTATATAATGCTTTGGTAATTAACTAGTAATCTATTTCTTTAACCGCTTATTGTTTCTTTTATGCCACTATATAATTTTATGGTGTCATCCTAGTACTATGAAATTACGTAATCTCTGTGAATTAGTCATCCACCATAATCGCTAAAAATAAATACGCATCTGGGAGGTTATCCTCCAAATTCTTCGCCTCTTTAATCGAAGTCAGACACGATAAATGATATGGTCCCATGTTTAATTTTCCTAGTTTGACTACCACCTAGAAATCATATTCTTGAAAAAGTAGCTTCCACCTACAAATTCTCCCCCCCAACATACGCTTGTTGATGAGGTACTTTAGGGAAGCATGATCAGTATACAACTTGAACTTATTTCTCAGTACATATTGTCTGAAATTTTGAAGGGTGTACACCATCACCAACCCTTCTCTTTCCACAATGATATATTTTTGTTCCACAATTGATAGCTTCCTACTAGAAAAGGTGATATGGTGATCAATCTATCATTTCCTGGTTTGAGCAAATATTGTGCCTAGTGTGATGGATGATGCATCTACATGCACACATAAATCTTTACTCCAAACTAGAAATACCAAGATAGGAACATACACCATCTTCTCCTTTAAGGTGTCCAGGGATTCCTAACACAACTTTGTCCACTATAATTCTACTCCTTTCTTCAATATCTTGTTCATTTATACTATGATCTTATCATATCCTTGTATAAACTTCTAGTAGTACCTCTTATGTCCTAAGGTATATCTCAGTGATCAGACTAAGGTAGGTCGTGGCAGGTCCACTATGATAGCAATCTTAGCTAGATCCACCAGCAACCACTGTTTATAGCTAAAATTCCCCAACATGGTACCAAAAGGAGCGTAGAATATACATTTATTAAGATTTAAATAAATTGGTAACTACCTACACATGTCCAACATCAGGTGCAACACCTCAATGTGCTTCTTTAATAGAATGAACACTGTCTCTACACCTAAATAAAATTTCAAGAATTTATGAATAAATTCTTTAAACATTGTCGTGACTATCCTCAAAAAAATAGTTGGTGCATTCTTCAATATGAATGACATAACTGTATATTGGAAACAACCCCATTCTGATGTGAATTTTTTTTATAGCAATCTTGACCTAGTGTTACCCTAAAAACCCATCAGTGAAGGAGTAAGGGGCTTCTCCACCCATGTTCTCCAAAATATCATATGTGAATGGTGTAGGAAAGGGGGCATGTGCACAAGCATTGTTAACCTTCGCAGGTTCACACAACTCCTGATCTCACATGTTTTCTTGTTTTAGACCACCATCGAGCTTATTATTTTGATTCTTCCACTAGTTCAGTAATTCTTACTTGCAGCATTTTCTCCAATTTATGTTCAAATTTCTCCTTATAAATTGTATTTAATCGATAAGATCACTACTTCATGGGATTTTCATTTGGTTTCAAGGGAATACTCATCTCTCCCAACTCCCCAATGATTCCCTCCATCTCTTCGAAGTTGTTGGGGAACAAATCCCAGTGTTCGCACAACAAGTTTGTGACCTTCTCGGTGGTGTCATCATCCCAATAGTCCCTAGTGGCCGCCATATTGGGACTTTCCTTTGTCCTAATGTTCACCTTCCAAGTTCTAATAGGCCATGAATAATCCACAAACTACAACGGAAATCCACCTACTGCATGCTCCCCTTCCACTTCTAGAATTTGAATGTTGTAAGGATCATATTCATCCTCTCCTTGCTTCACTATGTTGTAGCACTCCAAAAACTCCTACACCCGCTATAGATGTCAATGTGAAGAACACAATGGCACACTCCCCAGTATTGTCAGTTCCTTCACAGCAAATATAATTTGTCACAACAACTTTAATGCTTCATCAACCATGGCTCTTTCACTTCAAAGTTGAATGTGCTCCTAAAATTTTGCACCATTTCATTCCATATCTGTGTTCCTATGCACACCTCTAGATCAATGTACTAATTAGTGATAACAGTGTCCAAATTATGTATGAATCGATGCATCCACTGCTGTTGTGGCATCTATCCCTCATTCTATGCTACAACACACCACTTTAGGTGTGTCCTGGGGCACTCTATGCTTAATAATTTTCCCCAAGGATCCCATAGTTTGTCCCAATTCTAAACTTCATCAACTACTTACACTACTACCATCTTGTAACTTATTCTTTTTTGGCCACCCATCATTGGGTTGGGGTTGCATGAAACACAATGTCCAATGTAGGAATCCTCTGACATTCTTATCTTTTGCCTTTTTATTCTTGTATAAAAATATCTACTTCGAATAACCCATCAAAAAGAGGTGGGTTATGCACCTTAGTTCCTTTCCATCACACCATATTTATGATATGAACACATTTATGTGTACTAACATCATGAAATCCACTCTTCCAATTCTCCAAATATTCTTCTAAGTCTGAAGTGAAAGATTCAATGTTGTACCCACTCAATGCCCCATCAGCTATGGGATTATAGTCGTCCTGCAAATTTGTGACATTATAAATGTTGCCCAAAGCTTCCCGACTGAGCTCACCCTTGACTAGATTGATGTATTGATCTCCTTCACACATATCTAATGGTGTTATCACTCAAACATCTATGCCTTCAAAGTTTATCTAAATTTTCTTTGAACTGATTATTACCTGGATATCAAAATCCTAATCAATCCATAACAGAGTAGTATAGGTATTGGTGACATCTATGATCTTGATAACTTCAAAATCGACAGTGCTCGACACCTCGTCAATGTGTATTAGCATTCCTACCAGTCGTCCAATAGGAAATATAAGATTTTGGTTTGCCAACTTCAGCTAAACAAATACCAAGTCAACTTCGGCTTCCCCATCATCTCCCATGTTCTCTTGGGTAAAATATTTACATCTAATCCCAAGTCAAAGATGGTGTTGTCCATCTCATACTCCCCAATTTGTGAACCGAACTGGAATTCTTTTCTAGTTCTCTTTTTGTGGGCCACCTAATTTAGAGCACACTATGACACTTATGCAATGGTCACTTCAAGTCCACAAGCACATTGTTCCACCATATTTCGAAATTTTTAGAGAGCTTGGATATCCTTTACCAATTCCAAACAAATTTGTAGTAGGATTTGAACTGGATCTGCTACTGCCACATGTTATCTTCCTACAGTACCATCATATATCGGTGGCATGGTCATTTTGTGAACTTCCTCTGTCTTATCCCATTTTGTCATGATTGTATTATTCCATGCCTCCTTATATGTTTCTTTCTCTCGAATAGGATCGAGCTTTAGAGGGGTTCTAGATGATCTCCTCACCCAGTGCAGTTCAGTGTCTTGGCCATTACAACATCTACTCCTCTCTTGACACCTCCCTAAGTCATTGTGCCAACCCATTGTTGATTCCTACGTGGTTCGACAACTATCATATGTACATTAGGTCCCTTTTTCTACAGCCACTTGGTGATCAACTGTGGACAGTTCTCCTTCAAATAGTCAAGTGAATTGTAACAAATGCAAGTGCAATACGGTTTAGTGAAATCTCATGCCATATGTCCCTATTTTCCACAATTGTAACATACTATGGTACTTTGTCCTCGTCCAATCCTCCTCTTCCTCAACTCAATCCTCCAAGTCCCATAGTTTTCATTCATCGTCCTCACCCTTGCTAGTTATACCCTAGTTGGTTGAATCCAACTATCATGGCCTGAGTCTCTTCAGGCCCCTACACCAAGAACGAGTCGAAGGTGCACTCTTGCATCATCTCCAATGCACAACAATGATGGATATCATTCCCTACTGATTTGCAGAAGATGAAAAATAGAGTGTGGGTCTTAGTCTCATATTTCTTCATCATTGGGAAAATTTCTAGTATGTAGCCCCATACTCGATATATCCCACACCAAATTCCTCTACCTTATGCAATCAGATTCATTGTGTCAGTCACCATATAGTCCTTTAGTAATTTACATTCATTTATATGGTGGCCCTCTGTTTGATAATAGTGCACCATATCTCTTACCATTTCTCCTTCCTCTTCATCAAATCTTGAAGTTATAAAGTTAATACATCTATCTGTGACTGCACTTATACCATTCCATTGTTCTCTATGCCTCTTGTTGGAGAAGCCTCTAGTTTCAACACAAGATCTAGAGCCTCCAACTACAAACCTATCCAATGTTGCATTAATTCTATCCTAATATGTTGCAATGGTCCCACAATGATCCATTCTTTATGTTTCATGTCCGGGATCTTAAACATCAACCTACCCTTTTGTTAGGGCTTGGATCTACCTCAAGCTAAAAGAAGATAGGTCTAGGGTAACATCAAAGCACGCTTAACCTAGTAGATAGCCCTACCAAGTCAAGAGAGGGCTCTCTCCTTGTCAATCTCAATTAGAATATTGGCAACTAGGGCTTGAGATGACTGAAATGAATGTTGATTTTAGGCTAGGTATATTAGGGATAGGGGAAGGTGTATCAACATCTGGACACAAGTTTTGTTGATCATTTGACCATCCAAGAAAAATTACCTTCAAAACCCTAGGAGAGGGAGATGAGGCTTACCCAAGTACAACTGAAGCACGAACAAGGTGTAAAATGACCCATTGGAACCTAAAATGATGATGACAACTCTTTGAATGATGGTACACTAATATGAATGGTGACATGGACCAATACTTGGAAGACTTTGGAAGGAGTGAAAACAAACCCTATACCTAATACCTAGTGACCAAATTTTACTTGAAGACTCACTGAAATGACAAAATTTGACTTTGACATGCTAAGACCACTTTGTAAGAACATGTTTGATCACTGGAGGAAGGCTACAAAGACTGACTCTAACATTGGCTCAAATGGGGATGGTAGCTCCTTGGAGGTGCCAATAACACCATAGACCAAGTAGCCTTATCCATTGGGCAAGGAGTCAAAAACACGAACTAAAATGGGTGACTGAAAATTGACAACTCAAAGACACAAACTGACTTGAAACTGACTCAATACTAAAACACAACTAAAAAACTAGAAAATATGCTCAAAATGGATCTTACTCAACAAAACCTACCCTAACTGTTCCATTCATCACCTGATCATGTGAAATGAAACAACCAGTGCAACCAAGTAAGCATTCTAGCTATTGTTTGAATTCTCCGCAAGCGCTTTCTTATGAACAACAAGAGAAAATTACTGAAAGGAAACTCCCATGAAAACTTGTAAACAGATCCATTGAATAATATGGATTCTCTATCCAACTCCAAAAATACTGCATAAGGATCTTGAAATTCATGTGCACTGGGACTTAGCTCATTCGATGGATTACTTTTCTCCTCCTCATACCATGAATGCAAACTTTAGTCTAAGCTTTGTGATGAGACACCTACTGAAAATGACAAAGAAACCGATTGCCAGATCAAGTTTGTCTCAATACTTGTTTCAATCTCATAGGTAGCTAATGGAGAAGGACTTTGACTATAGACATCATCCAACACATCAGCTATTGGATTGTGAAAAACTTGAAAAGATTGTTGAAACCAATTTTTGATTGGTTCCAATAAGATGGCATGATTTTCTATAGGCTGCTCATTTGAATATATACTATGCGAATGACCCTTCAAAAACTGAAATGGTTTAAAACAAAATGGCATGGAATCATCTTGCATCATTTGATCATATTTTCCAGCTTCCAAGTCTTCATCTGCAACTTGACATTTAATGCCATTCGGGGCCTGCAAATCTAGATATGAAAAGTCTCGAACAAGGATTTCAATGCCCTCAAGATGGTCCAGATCAAAACTTGTCGACAGTTGACTTCTGATTGCATGAAAGTTGCCTCTAATGAACTGAAACGAAGTAAAACAAAAAGGCAAAGATCCTTCACTTACTTCAAAATTTGCTGCACTTTCCTCATCACTTCCATAGATGATATGTAACGGTTGATCACTATACTCAAACTATTGAAAGTGAACTTCCTACTTCCACAAACCTACTGTTGATTTGTTTGCAAGACTAGCTTCTGTTTGGAGGACATAATCATCATCATATTGATCAAACTAAGGCAAATCATCAGTATAAAACACATCATGAAGCATACATGTCATATCAACATATCTCTCTTCTCCAAGATGATCTATAAAACAATCATTATCAAATCTATGACAACTGGGATAGGAAAGAAAATGTTTTGGATCGGCCACTTGTTCTTCTTCAAACAGTGATTCGTGGTCTTGAACATCATACTTGTTCCTTGTGGTGATCTTTTGCATCAACTCTTCCACTGCACTCACCAAAATGTCAAGATTTACCTCTAAAGATGTCGATTCCTCTAGATCTATGTTCTTCATCTCTTCTTCCTTCAACTTTGCCCTTCTGATCAACAAATTAGCCTCTACATCTACTGCACTTTTCTGCATCTCTTCAAGTTTTGCAAGGTTCCTTTCCCTCAACTGAAACTCCATCTGGATCAAAGGCATCCAAGTAGTGCAAGAGAGTAGATCCAGGAGGAGGTCTTATATTAATTAGCATAAAAAATAGACTTGGTTAAACCTGGCAGAAAATTATTGTACTGTCTCCCCTAGCTATCTTTTTAGCTGGTTATATTCTTCTAGAATCAAGAAAGGGTTTTGTCTGACCACCCGCTTGTCGAGGAAAACTTTGATGAACTGCTGTAAATATGAGATGCTCGCATCAGGCAGGGTTTTGAACCAACTCTTGACTTTTCCTTGCAAAGAAAGAGCAAAAAGCCTAATACTGACATCTTCTTCATCAACTTCAAAAAGGTCAAGAAAAGACTCAAAATTCAAAACATGTCTCTCAGCAGCGATGTTGTCACATTCACCATCAAATCTTGGTAGATATAGATCATGATTTTTAGGGAAAGCATGGGATATAGGAGGTAAAATCAGAGGCTTGTATCTATCTGGAATTTTACAACGTAGAGGAATATGTACAGAAGGTGTAGAATCAGTCTTTGTCTCTTGAGGCTCATTAGTTTGAAGATGATCATCATAAAATTCAGAAGAAGGGTCTTGATCAAGATCAAAGGCATGTGCATATTTTTTATCCACAATATTTAAAGGGAAAAAATCAAATGTAGATCTAGGATCTTCTCTCGAACACAGTATACGTCGTAAAGCATTCTTGACATTCTCAGGAAAAGAGAAGAAATAATTTATAACAAAGAACATAATGTCTTGGATGAAATTCCAACTTGACTACCTGATCTGTCCATATTGTCCTTTCATGTTTCTACTAGTCGGGTTCATCCTCCAGTGGAGTCTTTGGATCTGATCTCGAAACTGATTTGGAGTCACCAGGTGAATGATTTCAGCCTTCTGATGTCTAATCATCAACAATCAGATCTGAACTTGATACAATTGTTGAGGAACATAAAACTATGCTCCCCAGTATGGTTCCCACTATGTTAGGGTTTGGATCTTCCTCAGGCTGAAGGAAGGCAGGTCTAGGGTAACATCAAACCATGCTTAACCTAGTAGCTAGCCCTACCAAGTCGGGAGAGGGCTCTCTCCTTGTCAATCTCAATTAGAATATTGGAAACTAGGGCTTGAGATGACTGAAATGAATGTTGATTTTAGGCTAGGTATATTAGGGATAGAGGAAGGTGTATGAACATCAGGACACAAGTTTTGTTGATCATTTGACCATCCAAGAAAAATTACCTTCAAAACCCTAGGAGAGGGAAATGAGGCTTACCCAAGTACGACTTAAGCACGAAGAAGGTGTAAAATGACCCATTGGAACTTGAAATGATGATGACAACTCTTTGAATGAGGGTACACTAATCTAAATGGTGACATGGACCAATACTTAGAAGACTTTGGAAGGAGTGAAAACAAACCCTAGACCTAATACCTAGTGACCAAATTTTACTTGAAGACTCACTGAAATGACAAAATTTGACTTTGACACCCTAAGCCCACTTTGTAAGAGCATGTTTGATCACTGGAGGAAGGCTACAAACACTGACTCTAACACCTTCAAAACTTTGAATCACTGGTCAAAGTCCCACGCCAACTCACTTGGACCTTCCTTGATTTCCTTTAATTATGTAATACACTGGGACACTTATTTTGGCTTCTAGAACTCCATTATCATAGCTTGTCTAATCTCTTCTTGAGTCTTATTCTATTCAGTTGGAATCGTGCTTTTGAACTTCATGTACCACATTAATGTGCAGTCCCTAAAAGTTGCATCCAGTTGCACAATATTTATGGCCCCATCATTAACTTGTTTGTCTGTCTAGATGGTCTCATACATGAACAAATGTTGTTCTGGGCCCTCAGTCCCAACACCATGAAACATTTGCATCCAAAGGTCTACACCTTCATTCCTCTTTGTGTGGTACTTTTAGATGAAATACTTCCACTTGCACTTGCTAAACTACTAGAAAATTTTGTTCCCAACTGCACACCACCTTGAATGTGAGCACATTATGCCATACAACTTGACTAATCCCATTATTACTAGTATTTCATCCTCCTTGACTATAATTACCCTCTATGCTAGTTGTATCAATATGTTGAGTACCCACTTCCTGGTTCGTGGATTTGTGTGGGGTTATGGGCTCGACGTCAAGTGTAGTCTGATTATTTCGTGCCAGTTCTAAAGTTTTAGTACTGCATGGACTTAGTTTCCCTCCTTCCTCTTCCCCTGTCTGCAGCATATCAAACTGTGTTCCTTCATATCTCTTGTCACTAGCACTACTCCTTGTCATTTAGAAACCTCTCCTATCCCATCCCTCCAAGCTTCTACTCTTAGCAGGCATCAATGTTGACTGGCCTCCTCCCATGTCACCCCATCTAAAATTCCTTCCACTCCTCAAAGTTCCACCCTCATCACTCTCTCTCTCCATCCTATCTCTTCATTGACCTATGTGTAGTTTCGGACCCACTATCAGCTTCCACTGCAATCCTTCTACCTCTTCTCCTTTCCTTTTCCTCATACCATCTCTCATTGCTCCTGCACTTCCCCTTACACGTGAGTGGCCTAGCTTCTCATGTTAACCAATTTGAGCGACAATTTTTTGTGGTCATATAACAACATCTTGATAAGTAATGGTATTAACCTTATGAACCTACCTCTCAGTCCCTTCAAAAACATTTTCTCTATTATAGTACATGATGCTATCGCTTCCACTACAAACTCGACAATGTACCCTTCCAACACACTTTCAAACCAGAAATCGACAGCACAAGAGGTTTTATTACTTACTACTTGGAGTTGGCATACCTCCTCTAGCATCCAGTTCCTCGATCTTTTGTGGCTATATGTTGGGTTCTTTTCCTTTAATCACTAGATATACTCTGTAGGGATATTTATGAATTATGTAAAGAATTCTTCATGGAAATAAATATACACGTGCTTTATAGCCATTTATTTGTACTCTACTTCTTATCCCTAATATCCTTTGTTGCAAACTCATGCTCCTACCGCTTAAGCCACAAGATAATCTCCTTCTAGGTGGGGTTCCATGGCTTCCACATTCCTATGAGACAATCCCATCACACAACCATCCCTTGTCCCAAAAATAGAAACATTTTTTGGAATGCGGGATTCCTACAAACTCAGGATTTGCTACATAATGGCTAACAAAAACTTGCTCAGCGTCGACTATTTCGGCAACACCCACAAAGTGGGTGAAGTATCACCCAAAATGATAATGGGCGACTATTGGAACCATGCTTTCACAATCTAACAGGACTATCTATGACCTACGACACTAAACTCCCACCTGACGAACACTTCACCATACACCTATTGTTGTGCATCATGTAGTGCTTTAACCCCCTTGGCTCACCAAACAGCACATGGGTTAGAAAGGAAAATATGCAAGAGGTCAATGTAACTTACACCTTAAGCCATTAATGGTGATATCAAAAATATCAAAGACCAATTCTTCACAAACATGCAATTATATCCAAATAGCCTTATAAATATCGATATCATTGAAAGCATTCACAAATATTTGGAGATATCATAAAACATTCAACACACAAAAATCCAATACACTATAAACAACATCATACATCCAAATAACAAAACATAAGGGGAAACCTAACCTTCAAGTATATTATATCATAATAAATGGAAAAGGTGATATTTGATGCAATACAAACATCATACCACCAGGATCACCAACCATTGAGATCTACACCATGTACAGAATAGGAGGAACACTTGTAGTGCAAACCCGACCATATCCATGAACTATACAATAGACCTACCCAGTAGCTATAAACTCCATCATACATGCCTACAACCACATACATATAGACAAAAATATCACCCTATGTTGGAAAATCTCCTCAGTTATGTCCTCTCTTTCATTCAACCATTGATCTATCTTCAACGTTCCTTCTTTTCCCTACCTGGAAGCCCTTTGAATCATCTCATCCCTCTTCATGATTGTTCCAGTTGTCCTACAAGATATTGGGATATTCATGATCCCATCTCTGAGTTGGCCCATGCATACTAACGACCCTTCAAAATATCTTCTTGTTGAGTTGCTCCACCCTGCCATTCTTCCTTGATCTGCAAAATCTATGTAAAATCCTCCCTACTACGACATCTCTTGCCGGCTTCATCCTTGTTGCAAAATCATAACCGCTGATATTTCCTTGTATGTGCCTCCTCTCCTCTGGCACCACTACCTCCTTCTTGTGCAGCATCTACCTATGTCATGCCTTATCTTATATGCCATCCCTATGTTGTGTACCATCCATATCTTCTATGCTCCTCAATCCTCCTACGAGGTCCCATACTTAGAAAAATTAAACAACAATACAAAAATTGGGCTCTAACACCACCATACCATCACGTATTGTTGATGTATTGTTTAATTTGTTTTGTACTTATTAATGTTGCATCCACCATATGAATAAATTTTTTAAATTACCACATTGTCATGATTGTACGGTCCTACATGTTCCTCCCAAAGCCATTAGGAGCACCCGACATTTCTTCACAGAGAGATTCAAACTCTTCAAAGGCCAGATACCTAAAGACATGAATTTATTATATGGGTGTGAATTATAATAAATCTGAGAGAGTTTAATAAAAAAATACAAGCATTTAACAAAAACAAAACAAAACAAAAAAACTTTTAAAAAAGTTGAGTGGTAAAATCAAATAAGAAGGATTATTTCCCCAAGTCCCATTTTGTTTGATATTATAGAAGACTATATTTATAAAAAAAATTTAAAAAGGAAAATTTTATAAAAAGAATATCCTGATTTAAAAGAAATTAAAAAAAGGTTTATAAAAAAATAAATAAATAAATAAAATTTCAAAGTTCAATCGAAAGAAGTTATAAGAGAAAGTAATAGAAGTATACAAATTGGTATTAATAGTGATATTTTTATGTATATCACTAGCAATAAAAGAAGGGAGTTGAAGAACAATTGAAACTAAGAATAATGAATTCCATAAATAGGTCAACATTTTCGACTAAATATCCATTTTGTGAAATGAAATTTAACAAATGGTCGACTTTTAAAAATTGCAAAACATATGGAAAAAATATTTATTATGGAAGAATATCAAGCTAATGTGAATATGAAAATAAAAACATTAGAATATGAATCCACGGAACGCCAACATAAAAAAGAGGTGTTAGAAAGGAAACATAAATATCTTGAAGATATGTTTTACAAGGAGTCAAGAGAAAAGGACGAGCAAATTTTTTGTCAAAGGGACCATATAAGTCAAAAATTACTTGCAAATTCCAAGAAGTCCAAAGGCTGCAAAGGAAAAAATAGAACAAGAAAAGGAGTATCTAGAGAATAAATTCAACAAGAATATATCAGAGAAGGAAGAAGAAAATTTGTTCTTAAAGAATCTTAATCAAAGGTTATTAGAACAAGTCCGCATGGGGTAGTTCAAGTGGCAATGGTCATGGAATGAAGTATCACCGAACCGGAAATCTTGGGTTAAAATCTTGTGCTATCCTCCCCCCGTAGCGGAGTGAATAATGGACATGTAAAACTCGAAAATCGGAGAGTCCTACCAAGATTACAAAAAAAAGGTTATTAGAATAAATTATAGGTTTAGAAGATGAGAAGATCGAATGTCAAAATAAGGGTGAGTTAGAAGTTGAAAAAAATGTTATGTCTCAAAAATCATAATTAATGTTTACACACTCAATTTAAGAAACTTAAAAATGAAAAGAAATCATTGAAGAACAAATTCGAAGAAATTATTACAAAAGAAACATTTAATTCTTTAGATGTAATAGCCCAAGTTGAGGAAATGGGAACAAATACTAATCTAGATAATATCACAATTCAGAAAAATCCCAATCCAATTGCAGTGAAGACATACTTAGATGTTGTAGTTCAAACGATGGAAATTTCAAATGAATATTGAGTAATTAACCAAGTGACTTATATATCTGAAGGAAATCGGCTTCAATTAAATCAAGAAATCACCACAAACAGGATAAGGGGAAATTAGATCACAAAAACAACTTATTGACACCCTAATCATAAAACAAGACATCTCAACTAGTCTACATATACATATCACTCAGACTAGAAACAAGTGACTTATGTCCCTAAGAATATTGATGTCAAAATTATCCATTCTTATGATAACAATTTATCCCAAGTTTCAAATAACTACAAGATTCCACAGAATATTAATTTGGGATGGTTAGATCATGTCACGGTGCAACAATTTTGTACCACTATCAGAAGTTTATATCACCTTGTATCATGGACGATGACAATTCCAAGGATTGAAAAAGATGAGAATACATTACGAGGCAAAAAACGATATCAAGCCTCTTCATCAATAAACTTTAAGGACAAAGCTTTTCTAAAATGGAAGGCAATGTTATGAACATAATTAAATATAAAATAACATAAATAATAATAACAAAGTATAATTAGTTATAAAAGGGCATGTCCCTAAAGACATGACTCATGAAAGGGTGCCTGCCTAGGTATATAAACATGGCCCTCATTTGTAACCACAACATATAATATCACTTATACATTCAACTTATTTATATATAAAAAATACTTGTCCTATAAATGGATATTTACATATTCTAGATATTCTTAATATTTTACTGAGTACGAATTTTGTTTATTACAATTGGTAACAAATATTTCATTCAAGTAGCTTACCTTTAAGTAATGATAAACCATTTTCATCCACTTGAATGCATTTTGGAGTTATTCATCGTGCAATGTCCAATTTAGGCACAGGGGCTTCACCAAATGAACATTTGACATAACACGTGTGTTCGTGGCATACTAAACAATACCCTTAATTTGACTACATATTGGAAAATACCTCTAAAGATCACTTATTTAACCCCCTAGCAATACGAACCCAATACACCTTCCCAATTTAAGAAACTCCTACTTTCACTAGATATTGTAGGTATCGACTTCTTCATTAACATTTTTTATACCCCTTTATATTTTTCCATTAACTTTGAGTTCCATTTTTATACACAAAATATAAAAACCCTTTACCCCCAATTATATGCTCAATATATTATGTCATTTTTTCCTCAATATATATCCCCCAATATGAATGCACATGGTATGGTATTGCTCCCCGAGTGAAGCCCCTATGGCAAGGGTGTTGGACATGTTTTATGGAATTCTTGACTTCTTTGTTGTGGACTTACATTCCTTGAAGGGGACTAAATGTGCTCATGGGTACCTTCTAAAATGCCAAATGTTTTAAAAATAGGTTGCACCATGGGAACTTCTCCATCAAGAAGTTGTGAGCTAGTCACCTCTCTAATTTCATCCATACTATAATCAGCTCCAAGAAACTCCATCATCACATGATCATCCACAACAATTTGTTTTGATGGAATATTCATTGGATGTTCATCTATTGTAATGTAGGATGGATTCTACTTTTCTAAAAGTCTACATTTTTCCATACCTACCTTAGCCTTTTCGCTTGCTTCAATGATATTTTATATTGGTTATCTTTTCATTAATGATTTTTTTTCTAACTTTGATTATTCCTCATGTTCCAATGAATTGTAATTAAAAGGAGGCAACAATTATCTTCCAATCATAAATAAACATATTAATTGTCTTTCAATTACAAAAAACTACCTCCAATTATACAAGAAAAAAAAAAATCCTCCCAATCTTATAAAAAGTGACAAAAATTGTCCTTTGATTTCACAATAAGATAAAAATTACCTTCAAATTACACCAAAAGAAAAAAATTGTTTTCCAATTCCTCAACAAAACAGTAATTCTAGGATGGGTGACCTCCCGGGAAGTCCTGGTTACCGGGTGCAAGCCCCGGAAGTGATGATTGATGCTATGTGATTCGTTCTCCACATTTCACTAGTTTCAATCCCACTTCTTCACCCCTGTGAGCATCACCCGATGCAATGAGTGCTAAGTGAACTATTCAAAAATCATGAGAAATTAGTCAGTTACGACTACCTCTCATGGAAATGGTCATACGTTTGAATGACTTACTTAACGCAGTTGAATCCCAAAAAAAATGATATCTAATATAATGCACTGTGTAAATCCCCATACTTAAATTCAAAAAAGAGTCAAGGGATCTCTACTTGAATGGTTCATGAGGCACAATACTTGCTAAGGTTTTGCAAATGGGGTAGCAAGCTAAGTGGGCTTGATTGTGGGGAAAAATCCACAGTTAAGTGCGCTTGAGCCAGAGGCGATCTGGGATGGTGACCTCCTGGGAAGTCCTGGTTACCGGGTGCAAGCCCCGGAAGTGATGATTGATGCTATGTGATTCGTTCTCCACATTTCACTAGTTTCAATCCCACTTCTTCACCCCTGTGAGCATCACCGATGCAATGAGTGCTAAGTGAACTATTCAAAAATCATGAGAAATTAGTCAGTTACGACTACCTCTCATGGAAATGGTCATACGTGAATGACTTACTTAACGCAGTTGAATCCCAAAAATGATATCTAATATAATGCACTGTGTAAATCCCCATACTTAAATTCAAAAAGATTCAAGGGATCTCTACTTGAAATGAGTGCTAAGTGAACTATTCAAAAATCATGAGAAATTATTCAGTTATGACTACCTCTCATGGAAATGGTCATACGTGAATGACTTACTTAACGCAGTTGAATCCCAAAAATGATATCAATATAATGCACTGCGTAATCCCCCATACTTAAATTAAAAAAGAGTCAAGGGATCTCTACTTGAATGGTTCATGAGGCACAATACTTGCTAAGGTTTTGGAAATGGGATAGCGAGCTAAGTGGGCTTGATTGTGGGGAAAAACTCCACAGTTAAGCGTGCTTGAGCCAGAGGAGATCTGGGATGGGTGACCTCCTGGGAAGTCATGGTTATCGGGTGCAAGCCCCGGAAGTGATGATTGATGCTATGTGATTCGTTCTCCACATTTCACTAGTTTCAATCCCAGTTCTTCACCCCTGTGAGCATCACCCGATGCAATGAGTGCTAAGTGAACTATTCAAAAAATCATGAGAAATTAGTCAGTTACGACTACCTCTCATGGAAATGGTCATACGTGAATGACTTACTTAACGCAGTTGAATCCCAAAATGATATCTGTAACTACCTCTCATGGAAATGGTCATAGGTGAATGACTTACTTAACGCAGTTGAATCCCAAAATGATATCTAATATAATGCACTGCGTAAACCCCCATACTTAAATTCAAAAAGAGTCAAGGGATCTCTACTTGAATGGTTCATGAGGCAC
>APFE030098657.1:0-18954 GCA_000404065.3 Pinus taeda
TATGCTGGTAAAATTATACTCACCCTGCCAAATTAATTATATTCATATATGTTACTATTTTCTAAAATAAATAACTCTAATTACATATTTCTAACCATCCATATTGCAACTTTGACTTTCCATCTATGGGAGTCAGTTTGACACTCGAGATGAATCAAATTGTGTGCTCCACGAAGTTCTCTACCGTCTGCTCCACAAAGTTCTCTACCGTCTGCTCCACGAACGAAGGATATGTCAATGGTCGACGTTACAACTAATTGAACCATCTAACATCTAAAAAACTCGTGTCTGCTCCCGCTCCTCCTCCTGTCGGTCTTGTATTTATAGAATAGATGACCTGTGCGTGTGATTAAGAGTAGTGTATTGTATGCATCCACCAAATACTTGATCTGCAATTACTCTCATTATCGACCATCAATAATTTAACCGACCCCATCAATCAGCTGAAGATTCATTTATTGAAGTTTCTGTTATTGAGTGTTTCATCAAGTTTTAGGCAGAGGCCTGGGTCCTAGCCCTGAAAAGTGGCTTAAATCTCGTGGTCGCTAGAACAGAACTAGCTAGAAAAGTCTGCAGTCACTTGGAGGCCTTGTTGTGGGAGCAACTGGAGGGTTTCACTCACATGTAAGGCTTGTCATGGGAATGATTGAGGGTTTGGTTCAATTAAAAAGCAAGTTAACTAAGGGGTTGCACACTTGGAGTGGTTGATTAGCCTTTAGGGGTCCTGTAGCTCCTGAGGAAGGTTAATTTGGTTTTGGTTTGTCGAATCCACTTCCTTAACTATACTTGGGGAATTGAATCACCTCATAGTAACTCTTCGTCACATATTTACCCGCTCAGACTGGTTAGCTTGGGTAAGTGTGGGAGGATGGTGTTACAAATTATATATCATTTGAGAGTATGCCCAACATGTGTGTCCAAGCGTGCCCAAGTGCATCCAAGTCTACCCAAGTTTGCCTAGCTACATTCGGTGGATTTGTGCCAAATGGATGTGTGCCTAATGAGTGTGTCTCATGTTTGTGCTCCGTGAATGTTTTTTCCAAATAGCACTTTTGTTTTCTGGCACAACTTTGAATTGTGGAACACCTAATTCCTTGATTTTTTGTTTAACCCGAATCCATATTATCTATTGAAGTTTTATATGCATGTTTATCATGCCTAATGCATATCTACGAGAAAGGTTACTTGTGGCAACCCACTTTTCCTTTCCTCACAAATTCCCTTGCAAGCTTCTATTGGTATAAGCAACTAACACACGCTATTAAGGTATATTATGCAACCATTCTAAGCAAGGGTGCTCGACATGTTCATGGTGTGCCGTACAATGAGCCAATTTGGAGTCTTATAACCATCAACCTTACATCAAGCATGTATATACCAATGCATGATAATCAAGGTGATCATCTAATAAAAATGCTTGATGCTATTAAAGGCTAAAACTTTACAAAAATACTTTTAAATTGATATATCAACTATCAATTCACGACGATTTTTCTCTTTGTGCAACCACACCCAAATGGTATCATTTCACTCTTCTAAATCATATTTATTTACTCAACTATACAACATTCCATACTACACCATGTAATATATACAACATTCAACGCTGCAACATGTAATATATGGATCATCCATCTTAGCATTAAATAGTCTAGAGCTAAATAAATAGATACAATCCCTCGTCCATACTAAATGCATTCGACACCATCAAAAAGCGAACAAAATATGTAACATCGGTTACGCATATGGACTTGGTGTGTGGTCCCGCCAAAGGCATGTCGTCGGGATCCCCAGGAAAATGATAACCGATGTGTCTGTTATTCTCGTTGCCCTACTTATGTGCACGTTGTTTAAGGTAGACCCCTTACATTTGGTTGTTGCTGCTTCTAGGTGCCCTCCAGCTGCACCTCAGTGCCCAAAACATGCTCCAACTCCTGGATGTTGCACTGCAAATTCGAAGCAGCAGAAGCAAGCCATGTCTAATGGCAAGGCGGAGTTACTGAGGAATTATGAGACCTCCATTGATGCTGGCAAGCACGCGTCCGCACATCATATTAATATCGCAGTAGCAGGAGTCCGGTTTCGCAATTTAGTAGCTCCTCACACTCAATCCTTTAAATGTACCAGGAAATTAATTGGCTGTTGAACCAAGGACAGATTCTCGCTGCACATGGATCCCTTCCGTCTATTTTTTGATTTTTGTTTTTTTCATCCCTTCCCTCTACGCATACATATAGATGTTGGTCGTGGGCCCGTTTTTCTTTCTTTCGTCCAGGTAGAGTATTGTTGTTATAGGATCTCACGCTAATCATTAGCAAGAATAAATATCATTTTATGTATATCCATTCATCATTCCGTACCATTAATAAAAATCATAATGGGAGCAACACATAAAATCATTTATATTCCTGCTTTTGTTAATCGATCACTTTGAGGTGACTGTCCTCGTCGACATCATCACAACTCTTGGCTTGAGTTGTCATTGTTACTCAGCAAGCCAGTCACCATGTCCCAAGTCCTTCATACTAATATAATGCTGATTCCTCTACTCATGCGTAACAACATAACAACAAGATAGACACCATCTTAATGAATGACATCATACGCCTTCCACCACTTAAATCAAAATTGCTACCTATAAATGCTTTAGTTGTCTACTAAGAAGAGAGCAGCCAGGGAAATTAAATATTTAATGATATTCGAACATAAAGTTGTATTCCATTTGTTAGAATCGTGCTAAGCGGCTTTGGTCTATGCGAATGGAGGATAATAACAGAGACGAGTGGAAGGTTCATACATTTCTCTCACAATATTTACATATATTATATTTCAAGTTTACGTATTGTAGAAACAAAATATACATGCTCTCTTTTTTTAGTTGGACAAGAAATAAAACTTATGAATATATATACTAATTCAGTAACTCACGTGAGCATGGAAAATGTTATTAATCATTTATATATTTAATATCAATATATTCAATATCTTGCATGATATCTCATTTCTTGACACTATACTTTAAGATCTCAAGTAATGAGATTCAATTTTTTCGTCAAATGTTTATTAGGAATATTAACATCATGACATGAAGTAAAGATGAATAATAAGGATTTCTATGTGGAAGTCAAGGTTCTATTCACTATAGGCATAAAAATAACTATGTTTATTTCTTTAGTCTAACACCAAAAGCATGTTCTTATAATTATAAAACATCCACATATGAAATAGTACATAACAATCAAATCACAACTTAGTTAAGCTAGAATCCTAAAGAGAAATTAAAAATTTTGATTTGTCACATGACACTGATTTTGACACAATTGAGTTCGATATATTCTTGACATTTTAATTGGTCATGCATTGGTAACTTTCTCTAGCATGAAATCAAAAATATTTTCTTTCAATTACTACATTCGAATTTATCAATGATATATTTTCAATATTAATCCATTTTCGTAGCTACATTTATCAAGGCTACCATATAGCCTAATATTTAACATAATTATTTGTAACCATAAATTCCTTACGCCACTTTTGAGCTTTTCTATATGTTTTCTACATCTGTTCTACGAATGTGGGCTCTCTTCATGGTTAATATTATAATTAAGTTTGATGCTACTTGAAATTTTAGTCTATTAATCACTTCAAATCCAAAAGGTGTGATCCTCCTCTACTTATCCATTTATTTATTATGTATTTATAGAGAATCCATGCATGTCCATGATTTATTATGTGCATACAAGAAATTGTTTAACTGGACTTCAAATAGACCATAATTTATGTTTCATAACTCTCATTATCTAAAATATTTACTAGCAATAAATTTTTCCATTAATCAATGCATTAAAGGTTTATTCCCTATATTAGAGGTTTCCAAAAGCATAAAATTAAATAGTGTGATGCCATTTGGCATGGAAACGAACAATAATGTACATTTGTCCTTGGTTATTGCTCTCATGTTGCTTATGATGATGTTATTATTTATGGAAGCTCTCTTATTTATGGTTACAAGGACTATAAATGATTATCCTATTTGTGTTGGACATAGTGTTGTCATTGATGAAAACATGTCACTGATGTCAAACTAGAAGTCAAATGAATCTATATATGACATGGTTTGAGTGTCTTCTCCCAGATAAGTTTGATATCTTGACAACATCATGTTAAATGGTGGTTAATATGACTTGAAGTATATTGAGTTTTTGTAGAATTTATGGTGTTTAAAAGGGACTATTGATGGAATGGTTCGAGAGTCATGTCCATGAACTTTCTGATAGGATATGACACTTGGGAAAAATCCTCCAAGATAAGAAGATGTGTCAGTTTGAAGTTGACCACTATAATGAGGGAAAAACACCACATGGCATTGTGATTGGATAGTTTGGTTAGTCGAATAGATTGTTCTTGAGTGAAACATGGCCTATTTAGGGCACACAACCTACAAAGGGTGACATCATGATGGCATCAACATCATATTTTCCATGGACTCTAGGACTAGGTCGCATAGCAAGAGCACATGGAGATTCCTCAACGTGTATTGGATATCAAAACTCAAATTTGTGTTAGCATCAAGCAGTATAATATTCTGTCACACTTATGTATAGGAGGGTATCAAATTCAATGTGGTGTTTTTTCTATCTTTGAAGGACCTATCCGATGACAGACATCAAGAAGTGACTTTTTTCTCTTGTGTTTTTGGTAAGGAATTATTGTCTATTTGCATGATGGATCAACGTAGGATGTGATATAGGTTGTGAGCCTTGTGTGTTGGTCAATCTAAGGTATAAGTTTACTCTCTCTATTCTTTTGTTCCCCTAAACGAGAAAACAATAGGCTCTAATGTGTTGGTTTCTCATAGGAATAAGCGATACGCTATTCAATTTTTATTTATTTCATGAATCTTTATTTATTTTATTCCATATCACACGATGTTATTTTTAAGATTTATCATGTGTTGTCTTTGCCAAATTCATTTTGCCAAATCAATAAAACTATAGAAAATAATAAGTGAGGAAAGAACAAATTTGAAAAATCTCTATATTTGTTTAATTTGCACAAAGCATTCCATCCATTATTTATAAACATGGGAATGGTTTTAGTGTTAACTTAGAAACCACCAAGACTATCTCTTAACCCCCCAAGAGGTATTTCTTATCAAAACGTTTAATGAAATAAATAAAATTGAATGAGGCTAAGAATGTCATTGCTTATAGAAGAAATGCATTTTCAAACTTATATTTTTATAAAATGAAGTTTACTAAATAATTTACACTTTTCAATTTTTTCATTATATTTATATATCTAATTTATTGATATGATTAATGATTTTAAACACAACTATTACTATTAAATAGTTCAATCACATAAATCAAATGGTTGATTAATATTTACACACATCAATTCATGATAGAGATGCGTCATACATTTCAAATTATCAAGATTTAAAAAATCATAAAAATTAACTAATTTGTAAATTTATTTTCTATTATTAGTATTATAAATCCCCCTCTCTCTACATATATAATTATAATTATAATTAATGTAAAGTGATTTTAAAATTAGATTGAAAAGCAAAAAGAGAATGACTATCTTTAAAATAAATCTTAACATTCTATTCTAACTACTACTAAAAATAATATTATGAGCATACCATCCATCATTTAATTATCAATAACTAAAATAAAACACTAAAAACCATAATTCAAAATAACGGCCTGAACGTGAAAAAAATAAAAATAAATTATATATACTCAATATTTATTTTAACCAGTTTTAACCCTTTAAGTGGTTACATTTTCCCAATGTTGTTTTCTCATAAACCTACTTTGAAGGTGTCTCAAATGATGGATACATTATTGAGTAGAAAAGCTCATTCTAGATCCCCCGTGTAAGTTTGTTGGTTCGTTACCCTCTGAAATGAAAAAATAAAAAATAAAAAATAATGTTTTAAATAGAAGAATAATTAGAAATAAAAGAAAAAAGTGTGAGTAATTAGAAGTAATTAAAACATTGAGTAAATCATGTTCTATATAGAAAATTATGATGCAAATTATGTTCTATATAGAGAAATAAAAGAAAAGAGTGTAAGTAATTAGAATTAATTAAAAAAATTGAGTAAATTATATTTAAAATAGAAAATTACGACGCAAATTATGTTCTAAATAGAAAAATAATTAGAAAAAAAAAAGTGTGAGTAAGATGTTTAAATCTTATAATTTGGTATTGATAAAATATTTTAATACGAATTAATATTGACATATACTTAAAAATATGTTAATAATAAAAAACCATTTTAATTTGAGCCATAAATGTGAAGATGTACATATTATGTAAAATATTTTAATGTCAATTGCCTATCCATTTTATATATCCTTTTAAAAAAATCGTTAATATATAGCATGACATGAAAAATTTGTTATGGTTAAATGTTTATTAGTCAATATATTAGCATTCAAAAATACATTTCCAACAACTAAAACTAACTTATAGTACACTAAAAAAATTACACTAATCCTAAATCTGTATTTAAAATAAATCTATGCTCGTAAAATTATACTCACCCCACCAAATTAATTGTATTCATATATATTATCTATTTTCTAAAATAAATAACTCGAATAACATATTTCTAACCATCCATATTGCAACTTTGACTTTCCATCCACGAGAGTCAGTTTGACACTGGAGATGAATCAAATTGTCTCATCAAAGCATTAAGTCAAACATCCCATGTCAAACATCCAAAGCCGCTCACACATTACTATTCCTCCCACAAAGTTCTCTACCGTCTGCTCCACGAACGAAAGTTCTCTACCGTCTGCTCCACGAACGAAGGATCTGTCACTGGTCGACGTTACAACTAATTTGAATTCAATTCAATAACCAGATTGATTGACCATCTAACATCTAAAAAAATCGTGTCTGCTTCCGCTCCTCCCCCTCTCCGTCTTGTATTTATAGAATAAATGACCTCTCCGTGTGATTAAGAGTAATGTATTGTATGCATCCACCAAATATTTGATCTGCAATTACAAATCCCCTTTTCATAACTCTCATTATCGACCATCAATAATTTAACCGAACCCATTAAGCAGCTGAAGATTCATTTATTAAAACGATGATGCCATTCCCCAGGAAAATGATAACTGATGTGTCTGTTATTCTGGTTGCCCTACTTATGTGCACGTTGTTTAAGGTAAACCCCTTACATTTGGTTGTTGCTGCTTCTAGGTGCCCTCCAGCTGCACCTCAGTGCCCAATACATGATCCAACTCCTGGATGTTAAACTGCAAATTCGAAGCAGCAGGAGCAAGCTATGTCCAATGGGGTTGCCCTACTTATGTGCACGTTGTTTAAGGTAAACCCCTTACATTTGGTTGTTGCTGCTTCTAGGTGCCCTCCAGCTGCACCTCAGTGCCCAATACATGATCCAACTCCTGGATGTTAAACTGCAAATTCGAAGCAGCAGGAGCAAGCTATGTCCAATGGCAAGGCGGAGTTACTGAGGAATTATGAGAGCTCCATTGATGCTGGCAAGCACGCGTCCGCACATCATATTAATATCGCAGTCGGAGGAGTCCGGTTTCCCAATTTAGTAGCTCCTCACACTCAATCCTTTAAATGTACCAGGAAATTAATTGGCTCTTGAACCAAGGACAGAGGATCCCTTTCCTCTATGCATACATATAGATGTTGGTCGTGGGCCCGTTTTTCTTTCTTTCGTGCAGGTAGAGTATTGTTGTTATAGGATCTCACGCTAATCATTAGCAAGAATAAATATCATTTTATGTATATCCATTCATCAATTCGTAGTATTAATAAAAATCATAATGGAAGCAACACATAAAATCATTTATATTCCTGCTTGTGTTAATCGATCACTTTGAGGTGACTGTCCTCGTTGACATTATCACAACTCTTGGCTTGAGTTGTCCTTGTTACTCAGCAAGCCAGTCACCATGTCCCAAGTCCTTCATAACAACAAGATGATACCGCAATAAGATGATACCATATGTGTCTTCACCAACTTAATGAATGACATCATACGCCTTCCACCACTTAAATCAAAATTGCTACCTATAAATGCTTTAGTTGTCTACTAAGAAGAGAGTAGCCAGGGAAATTAAATATTTAATGATATTCGAAGATAAAGTTGTATTCCATTTGTTAGAATCGTGCTAAATGGCTTTGGTCTATGTGAATGGAGGATGATAACAGAGATAAATGGAAGGTTCATACATTTGTCTCACAATATGTATTTACAAATAGTTAAAGTTTAAGTATCGTGGAAACAAAATATTTATGCTATCTTCTTTTTAGTTGTACAAGAAATAAAAAATTATCACTAGATACACCAATTAGTAACTTATGTGAGCATGGAAAATGTTATTAATTATTTATATTCTTAATATCAATATATTCAATATCTGGCATGATATCTCATTTCTTCACACTATACTTTAAGATCTTTAGTAATGAGATTTAATTTTTCCCTCAAATGTTTACTAGGAATATTAACATCATGACATGAAATAAAGATGAATAATAAGGATTTCTATGTGAAAGTCAACGTTCTATTCACTATGGGCATAAAAATAACTATGTTTATTTCTTTAGTCTCACACCAAAAGCATGTTCTTATAATTATACAACATCCACATATGAAATAGTACATATCAATCAAATCACAACTTAGTTAAGCTAGAATCCAAAAGATAAATTAAGAAATTTGATTTGTCAAATGACACTGATTTTGACACAATTGAGTTCAATATGTTCTTGACATTTTGATTGGTCACGCTTTGGTAACTTTCTCTAGGGTGAAATCAAAAATATTCTCTCTCCATTACTACATTAGAATTTATGAGTGATATATTTTCAATATTAATCCCTTTTCATAGATACATTTATCAAGGCTACTATAGAGCCTAATATTTAACATAATTATTTGTTACCATAAATTCCTTACGGCACTTTTGAGCTTTTCTATATGTTCTCTACATGTGTTCTATGAATGTACACGCTCTTCATGGTTAATATTATAATTAGGTTTGATGCTACTTGAAATTCTAGTCTATTAATCACATCAAATCCAAAAGGTGTGATCCTCCTCTACTTGTCCCTTTATTTATTATGTATTTATAGAGAATCCATGCATGTCCATGACCTATTATGTGCATACAAGAAATTGATTAACTAGAGTTCAAATAGACCATAAGTTATGTTTCATAAGTCTGATTATGTAAAATATTTACTAGCAATAATTTTTTCCATTAACCAATGCATTAAAGATTTATTCCCTATATTAGAGGTTTCAAAAAGCACAAAATTAAATAGTGTGATGCCATTTGCCATGAAAACGAATAGTAATGTACAGTTGCCCTTGGTTATTGCTCTCATGTTGCTTATGATGATGTTATTATTTATGGAAGATCTCTTATTTATGGTTACAAGGACTATAAGTGATTATCCTAATTGTGTTGGACATAGTGTTGTCATTGATGTCAAACTAGAAGTCAAATGAATCTATATATGACATGGTATGAGTGTCTTCTCCCAGATAAGTTTGATACCTTGACAACATCATGCTAAATGGGGGTTAATGTGACTTGAAGTATATTGAGTTTTTGTAGAATTTATGGTGTTTAAAAGGGGCTATTGATGGAATGGTTCGAGAGTCATGTCCATGAACATTCTGATAGGATATGACACTTGGTCAAAATCCTCCAAGATAAGAAGATGTGTCAGTTTGAAGTTGACCACTACAATGAGGGAAAAACACCACATGGCATTGTGATTGGATAGTTTCGTTAGCCGAATAGATTGTTCTTGAGTGAAACATGGCCTATTTAGGGCACACCACCTACAAAGGGTGACATCATCATGGCATCAACATCATATTTTCCATGCACTGTAGAACTAGGTCACATAGCGAGAGCACATGGAGATTCCTCAACGTGTGTTGCACATCAAACCTCAAATTTGTGTTAGCTTGAAGTAGTATAATATTCTCTCACACTTATGTATAGGAGGGTATTAAATTCAATGTGGTGTTTTTTTTAATCATTGAAGGACCTGTCCGATGAGAGACAACAAGTGACCTTTGTTTTGTGTTTTTGGCTGGAGGAATCATTCTCTATTTGCATGATGGATCAATGTAGGATGTGAGCCATGTGTGTTGGTCAATGTAAGGTATAAGGTCACTCTCTCTATTCTTTTGTTCCCCCAAAGGAAAAGGCAATAGGCTCTAATGTGTTGGTTTCTCATAGGACCAAACCATACGCTATGTTTTGTTGGTTTCTGATATCAATACGTTGTGTTCTTTGCGCCAAGGCATGGGTCATTATCTCTATTTATTGTTAGAAGGTGCAAGGTTTTTCTCTCTTATTTTATTGATCACCCAAATAAATTGATCATGCTATTTATTCCTTTGACAACAATTATGCTCTCCGTTGGCTGCGTAAAGGCCAAAATGGTTTTGACAATTCTTGAGTTGGTGGAGGTTATACATTTGAACTTAATCAACATAAAGATTTTTTTTATTATTATTTTTTTTACACAAAATACATTTTGTCAAAGAGTTACACAGATAAGGACGGAGAATTTTTTAGAAAGGTTGCCGGGAAAAGTTCATTTTCTAGAACATTCACTGAAAGGGTCATTTTCTTGAGCACTTAATTTATTTTATGGTCCTATATGGCTTTTGGGATGAATTTCAAACCAAATTTGTTTTTGAAAAGGGGAAATTATCAAAACTCAACTGTGATCTTTCTATGGATTAGGAAGAATCCGAACATGCATTCATGATGTTACAAAGCTATACTTTTTTTTTGGGGGCTTATGAACATTTTTAGGGTTTATGAGCAAGTTTTGTATGTATAAGCAAAATGGTGTCTGAAAAAAATGTTATTGTACTAGATTGTTGAACATGTTGTTGTGATGAACAGGTTGATTGATGAATAGGGTATGACAACACTGGCAATAACTTGATGAGAAGTTGATGGTAACTTAATGAAAATTGTTGTGACAGTAGTGATATGATATGTTTCGGAAGAATTACATTATTTTTTATGCTTGTGGATATAGTAAAAAATATTGTGAAAAGTGGGCCACAAAAATTGAAAAGGATGTGAGTATTTGCACTGAGGTTGGTACCTCAATCAAGCTTCTTCTTACATCATTAAGAGTTTGGTTCCTTAATCTAGTTATTTCCTACAACAATCAGAGGTTTGTGCCCTAATAAGGTTGTCGCCTATAGTATGCCAATGATTGCATCATTTAAAGTTCGATGCCTCAGTTATGTAGATCAAAATTAGTACAAAAACATAAGAAGAGACCTATCAATGACTAGATAATAAGCCACTTTTAGGGGGGAACCTCCCTTTACATCCCATAAATGAACAATTCTTTGATGATTCAAATGACAAGACCTCCTTGGTATATATAGGAGTCTTAAGGTTCAAAATATAATTAGGTCCTACATGACAATAATAATGTAAGGGAACAAAAATAACAATAATAGACTTCTTTGGGGCACAAGAACAATAGTATGTGGGATACACTATAATCATAGGGACCTGATATGCCCTTTTACTTCAAAATGTGTTTTCGTCAATGCTTGAGTAGCTCTAGTTTCTTCTGCATAAAATAATCATCCCCCCATATTCAATCGCTAGAAATTAAGTTCTTCAACTTAATGAGATACTCTAAAAATTGATATATTTTATAAATTTCAAATTCTTAGTTTCTACTATTTTTGGTTTCTTCATAAAGGGTTTCGTTGGGTTTCAATTTGCAAGATTATTTTCCTTGGAAAAATGCTGGTAGTACGAATCTGTAGTTGTTCTCCATATTACTCAATTACCATGATGATTTTCCTCTGAAATACTCTTTGGTGAATTTGAATTTTTAGTGTTAGATTTTACTGGTGATAAATCAAACAACACTGATGGTTACAGGTGTTTGATTTGTCATTTTTGAAATCTAATCATCTTTGCCAAAATATGAGGAACGAGGTTTTTTTCAAGGTACTTCTACCACCAATCCTTCATCAGAGAATGAATTATATAGAGGCATAATAATTGAAATCGATTCCTAATTCCATGAGCTAAAATTGTTTGAATTAGATTGTCCATTGAAACTCCCATCTCCATCTTTGTCTATTGAATATCTCCAGCTCTTGTTTCTCAATAAGTCTGAGCGTTATATTGACCTTAGAGCTCATTGTTTTAATATCAGAACCGGCTACTCAGAGTGTACATTGCCCTTCAGAAAATAGAAAGGAAGCAATGTACAATTTTGTGTTGTCATGCCTCAGTAGCAAACTTAGAAGCACCATTACTTGAGAAGAACGAGCTTTTCTTTGGGTATCTGTGATATTTATCTTTAGATTAGGAGGCTCTACCAGTTTCTTATCTTCATGTTGTGATCCTAGGTCTAAAGCTTCACCAATAGCACTAATAGCTGAAGACCTTGACACAGGACAGAAACCTTGTGTGTTAGATCCTTGACGATTTGTTGATGTTGTAAGTGTAACACTGATTACATGACATTGACTTATGGATTACTGTAGCAATGACAGCAATTAGCATCCTATTCATTGGTTGTATATCAATGAGAAAATAACTTGGTAATCAGATATGCCAATCAAGAACAAAGAATTAGCTAAAGGTTGAATACTTTCCTTGAGTGTGGGCAACTAAAGAAGAACCTCGTGAGTAAGCCCCAACTTAATCATGGAAATAAAAAAGGATGAATAAAAAGTAGCTACCAGTTTTCTTCTTCTACCAAATCCCCCATTCTTATTATAGATGTCTCTGCAACTCTAGTTTCTGATAGGACTTTGCGGTTTCTTGAACTTACAACAAGTCTGGAGTTGGAGTAGTAGGCTAGCAACAAAAAACCAAATTCTTCCATCAACTGGGAACCATCTCTGTAAACTTCATCCAGAAATAAAGCAAACCATTGAGTCTGCAATCTCTAACTCAACCACATCTTTGCATATTCATCACCCTCATTTCTATCTAATTCTATCTTTGTAAGCATGGTTATTTGCATACACAGTTCATTTCTAAGATGGTAAAAGATGGATTATCGGAAATAGTGAGCCAAAGCAATAAGTCATCTCTGAAGAGATTTCTCACCTTTGGACTGTTGAAGACTAATATGTTTGCTGAGGGTTCTTGTGGAAGAGTATTGAAATTACTTACGATTATATGAATCTTTTGGTAGATCTGATGAGAAGACAAGGGTTTCTAGTATTTTTGGTTTCTTCATAAAGGGTTTCATTGGGTTTCAATTTGCAAGATTATTTTCCCTAGAAAAATGCTGGTAGCATGGATCTATAGTCGTTCTCCATATTACTCAATTATCATGATGATTTTCCTCTGAAATAATCTTTGGTGAATTTGAATTTTCAGTGTTAGATTTTGCTGGTGACAAATCTGACAACGCTAATGGTTACAGGTGTTTGATTTGTCTTTTCTGAAATTTAATCATCTTTGCCAAAATCTGAGGAGCGAGGTTTTTTCAAGGTCCTTCTACCACGAATCCTTCATCAGAGAACGAATTATATAGAGGCATACTAATTGAAATCGGTTCGTTATTCTGTGAGCTAAAATTGTTTGAAGCAGATTGTCCATTGAAACTCCCATTTCCATCCTTTTCTATTGAATATCTCTAGCTCTTGTTTCTCGGTAAGTCTGAGCATTATATTGACCTCAGAGCTCATTCTTTTAATATCACAAGAGGCTACTTGGAGTGTACATTTCCCCTCATAAAATAGAAAGGAAGCAATGTACAATTTTGTATTGTCATGCCTTAGTAGCAAACTTAGAAGCACCATTATCTTAGAAGACTGACATTTTCTTTGGGTATCTATGATATTTATCTTCAGATTAGGAGGCTCTACTAGTTTCTTCTCTTCAAATTGTGATCCTAGGTCTGAAGCTTCACCAACAACACTAATAGCTAAAGACCTTGACACAGGACATAAACCTTATGTGACAGATCCTTGACGATTGGTTGATGCTGTAAGAGTAAGACTGATTGCATGACATTGACTTATGCGTGACTGTAACAATGATAGCAATGAGCATCCTATTGATTGGTTGTATATCAGTGAGAAAATAACTTGTAATCAAATATGCCAATCAAGAACAAAGAACTGGCTGAAGGTTGAACACTTTCCCTGAGTGTGGTTAACTGAAGAAGAACCTCGTGAGTAAGCCCCAACTGAATCATGGAAATAAAAAATAGCTACTAATTTTCCTCTTCTACCAAATCCCCCATTCTTATTATAGATTTCTCCATAGCTCCAATTTCTGACAAGACTTTGCAATTTCTTGAACTTACAACAAGACTGGAGTTGGAGTGGTGGGTTAGCAGCAACAAACCAAATTCTTCCATCAACTGGGAACCATCTCTCCAAACTTCATCCAGAAATAAAGCAAACCTCTGAGTCTGCAATCTCTGACTCAACCACATATTTGCATATTCATCACCTTCATTTATATCTAATTCTATCTTGCTAAGCATGGCTATTTGCACACAAAGTTCATTTCTAAGATTGTAAAAGATTGATTATTTGAAACAGTGAGCCAAAGCAAAAAGTCATCTCTGAAGAGATTTCTAACCTTTGGACTGTTGAAGACTGATATGTTTGCTAAGGATTCTTGTGGAAGAGTATTGAAATTACTTACGATTATATGAATCCTTTGGTAGATCTGACGAGAAGACAAGGGTTTCTGGTATTTTTGGTTTCTTCATCAAGGGTGTCATTGGGCTTCAATTTGAAAGATTATTTTCCCTAGAAAAATGCTGGTAGCATGGATCTGTAGTTGTTCTCCATATTACTCAATTATCGCAATGATTTTCCTTTGAAATACTCTTTGGTGAATTTGAATTTTCAGTGTTAAATTTTGCTGGTGATAAATCTAACAACACTGATGGTTACAGGTGTTTGACTTGTCATTTATGAAATCTAATGATCTTTGCCAAAATACGAGGAACGAGGTTTTTTTCAAGGTCCTTCTACCATGAACCCTTCATCAGAGAATGAATTATATAGAGGCATATTAATTGAAATCGATTCCTAATTTTGTGAGTTGAAATTGTTTGAAGCAGATTGTCCATTGAAATTTCCATCTCCATCTTTGTCTATTGAATATCTCCACCCCTTGTTTCTTAATAAGTCTGAGTATTATATTGACCGCAGAGCTCACTGTTTTAATATCACAAGTGGCTACTGAGAGTGTACATTGCCCCTAAGAAAATAAAAAGGAAGCGATGTACAATTTTGTGTTGTCATGCCTCAGTAACAAACATAGAAGCACCATTACTTGAGAAGACCGAGCTTTTCTTTGGGTATCTGTGATATTTATCTTCAGATTAGGATGTTATACCAATTTCTTCTCTTCAAGTTGTGATCCTAGGTCTGAAGCTTCACCAATAGCACTAATAGCTAAAGACCTTGACATAGGACAGAAACCTTGTGTGACAAATCCATGACTATTTGTTGATGCTGTAAAAGTAAGACTGATTGCATGACATTGACTTATGCGTGACTGTAACAATGATAGCAATGAGTATTCTATTGATTGGTTGTATATCAGTGAGAAAATAACTTAAATGGAAATACCTCTCTTTTTGTTTATCTGCAAGAAATATTGCTGGATGTGGGTGATGATAGGCTCAATCTCTCTTACAACATCTTGGAGAGTTGACAACTCTTTCCTACAGCGAACCATAATGTTGATGTGGGGAAGAATTTAATCAACCACAATTTGGATGCCAACACTTATAAATCCAAGGATGAAACCAATATCAGCCATTATAGGATTTCATTAAAAACACGCTGATCCCTTTTAGGATGGGATAGTGATATAAGCAAAGCCTTAGGCAATAGTATGTAACAATAGGAACATAACTAGAAATAATGAATAACAAATAGCTGCCAACTGTCCTCTTCTAACAAATCCGCCATTCTTATTACAGATGTCTTTGCAACTCCAATTTCTGACAAGAATCTGTGATTTCTTGAACTTACAACAAGTCTGGAGTTGGAGTGGTGGGTTAGTAGCAGCAAACACAATTCCTCCATCAACTAGGAAACATCTATCCAAGTGTCATCCAAAAATAAAGCAAACCTCTGCAATCTCTGACTCAACCACATCTTTGCATATTCATCACCCTCATTTCTATCTAATTCTATCTTTGTAAGTGTGGCTATTTGCATACATAGTTCATTTCTAAGATTTGTAGAAGATGGATTATTGGAAATAATGAGCCAAAGAAATAAGTCATCTCTGAAGATATTTCTCACCTTTGGACTGTTGAAGGCGATCTTGAGGAGTGTGGTTTTTCTTGCTCCACCCTTGCCAACCACCCCAACGCGAAAAGGAGATCTACCCTCTTTCTCTGCTTCCACCACAAATATATCTAATACCGCAAAGGCATCCTCTTCTCCAGCTATGAGGGGCTCTTCGATGAAAAATACCTTTGTGCTTGGAGAAATGGGCTACATGGAGGTACATGCAGAGGAACTGGCTTAAGGTTGAACACTTTCCCTGAGTGTGGACAGCCCAAGAAGAACCTCGTGAGTAAGCCCCAACTGAATCATGGAAATCAACTTGAGATGGTTTTCAATAATTGACTCCATATTGTTGACTTCAATGCTCATTTGATAACGAGAAAAAATGTTAAAGCTAGATATTGTGCACTGCTAATGCGAAAAAATAGCTACACTTTTCCTCTACTTCCACCACAAATCTCTCTAATACTGTAAAGGTATCCGCTTGTCCAACTATGAGGGGATCTTCGATGAGAAAGCGCTCTGTGCTTGGAGAAATGGGCTACAGGGAGGTAGATGCAGAGGAACTCGTTGAAGGTTGAAGACCAACTTCATAGCCAAAAAGAATTCAAACAGCAAAGAATATGATGAACATTACACATATAAAATTCTCCCTCAAATCTTGTCATTACCAACAAAAAACAAAGGGAAAAATTACTTCGATGGGTATCAAAATTACAACAATCTCTGCCATTAAAAAAACTAGTTAAAATCCATAACAGGCATCATGAGATACCAAGATTGTAGATTAACTCAAATCTAATGAAATGATTGATGAGCCTTTGAAGAACTTTACAGCCTGCCAGAGCAAAATGAATGTAATGAGAAACAACCAAATTGCCCCTTAACGCAGAAGTGGCAAAGCATCGCGCATAAATAAACAATGTTACAGGATGAAGGATCCGACTTTCCTTACGCTGCATCCTCAAATTGAAGTTGAAAGCCCTATTGAAATCACGACACTCCTCGTTGTTTTTCTTGGTCACCAAGACCAAAGAACCATGAAGAGAATGTAGTAAAAATGCTGGAGAATACCTGTTTTAACCTAACTATTATGGTTTTTTGTCGTAATTATTAATCCAAGGGCCTTAAAATTTCCAATCGTTTGACATTTGATCGAATGGTGCAGATGATTACACGGTCGCGGTTGGGAGAGTTGATTTCAAAGGGAGATGCCTTACAACATAGTTAACTAATTTGTAAAATTGTTATTATTATTGCTATTATTACTATTATTATTTGTAAGAAGAATTAACATATCAGTCAATATTATACACATTTAAAAGGGCATGTAATAAGATTTCTAAACATAGAGATTCACTCCTGTTACGATAAAGACTTTTGTCTATAAACAATGTATGTTAGAAGACCATTGACAAATAGTATATGTAAATAAGTTATGACAGAATACCATGGACCAATAGTATATATAAATACGTTATGATAGAATACCATGGACCAAGCTTGCCAAAAAAACCATAACTCCCTCGCTCAAACAAATCTTTAAAATAAATCTTAACCCTTTATCAAACCTTTTTATTTTACTTACTTACTCATAATATTTACATAGTTAATCTATTCTTTAAAAAACTAATAATTATATCGTTATTGTCTTTTCTAATGAAGCAATTCATACTAAACTAATTTCATATTCGATATCACATGATGTTATTTTAAAGATTTTAAAGATTTATCATGTGTTGTCTTTACCGAGTTCATTTTGCCAAATCAATAAAAGTATAGAAAGTAATAAGTGAGGAAAGAACAAATTTGAAAAATCTCTATATTGGTTTAATTTGCACAAAACATTCCATCCATTATTTATAAACATGGGAATGGCTTTAGTATTAACTTAGAAACAACCAAGACTATCTCTTAACCCCCCAAGAGGTATTTTTTATCAAAAAGTTTCATGAAATAAATAAAATTGAATGAGCCTAAGAATGTCATTGCTTATAGAAGAAATGCATTTTCAAATTTATGTTTTTATAAAATGAAGTTTACTAAATAATTTACACTTTTCAATTTTTTCATTGTATTTATATATCTAATTTATTGATATGATTAATGATTTTAAACGCAACTCTTAGTATTAAATAGTTCAATCATATAAATCAAATGGTTGATCAATATTTATAGACATTAGTTCATGATAGAGACTCATCATACATTTCAAATTATCAAGATCTAAAAAATCATAAAAATTAACTAATTTGTAATTTTATTTTTTATTATTAGTATTATAAATAAGAGATGTTAGAATATCATGGACTAATACTATAACTTATAAATAACACATGTCGAAAAAACCGTATCCCACTCTCTCTACATGTATAATTATAATTATAATTAATGTTAAAGCAATTTTAAAATTAGATTGAAAAGCAAAAAGAGAATGACTATCTTTAAAATAAATCTTAACATTCTATTCTAACTACTACTAAAAATAATATTATGAGCATATCATCCATCATTTAATTATCAATAACTAAAATGAAACACTAAAAACCATAATTCAAAATAACCTCGTCTCTGAACATGAAAAAAAAAATAAAAAATTATATATATATATATATATCATGAAAAAATTAAGTTTTATGATTAAA